>CAUYQG010007971.1:0-11135 GCA_963574415.1 Tarsius wallacei | reverse complement strand
AGTTCCAGCTACTTGGAAGGCTGAGGCGGAAGGATCGCCGGAGCCCAGCAGGTTGAGGCTGCGGTGGCCGGGAGCAGCCACTGCACTCCAGTCTGGGTGACAGAGTGAGACTCCAACTCAAAAAAAAAAAAAATAGTAATTATAAGTCTTATTTCTAGTTGAATCATGAGCATCTCACTTCCCTGGTTGTGTGTACTCTAACTAGAGTAAATATCCTCATGTTTCTGAAGACCAAATCATACCCAAATGTTCATTTTATTGTTCCTCTCTCTGTTAAAAATCCATATTTCCTTTCAGGTTGTTTGGGCAGATAGTTACAAAGTTGGCTGTGCAGTTCAATTTTGCCCTCAAGTTTCTGGTGTTGAAGGTCTTTACAATGCAGCACATTTTATATGCGACTATGGACCACCGTAAGTGTCTGAATCAACCCCTTTCTTAAAAACAAAAAACTTTACAAGTGTTCAAATTCATTCTATAAAATTTAGATAATAAAGTATAATGTATATCTACATTAATTAGATATGATAATATCATAAAACAGAAGAACTGATGTTACTTTATATTTCTTGGATTATTAAAAACTTGGCACTTTTACACAATTTGCAAAATGAAAAGAACTATGAATTCCTCAATTTATATAACATATTTCATTTACTTTTGACAGTTCTGTTTTTAAAAATAGATATAAGCTGGGCACGGTGGTTCATACCTATAATCCCAGCTTTGGGAGGCCGGTGAGAGGATTACCTGAGCCCACGGGTTTGAGACCAGTCTGGGCAACTTGGTGAGACCTCATCTCTACAATAAATCAAAAATTAGTTGGGCATGGTGGCGCATGCCTGTAGTTCCAGCTACTTGGAAGGCTGAGGCAGAAAGATTGTCTGAGCCCAGCAGGCGGTGGCCATGAGTGTACCACTGTACTCCAGCCTGGGCGACAGAGTGAGATTCCAACTCAAAAAAAAATAGATACAGTTTCCCCCTTTGGGAAACAAGGAAGATACATGACACCCCCACTTCCTTTCAATGTACATATGTGTGTTTCTGCATCATACACATATTTAGAAAATGTGATCAGACAAAATACACATTTTTATTTTCTTAAAATGATACCATGAACATTTTCACCACATCAAAATTTTAAACATTGTTTTATAACTGTAAAAGCAATGCTAGATAACGGTTGTATAATGCTTACAATGTGCCCAGCACTGTTCAAGAGCTTTGCATGTAGTAACTTACGTAATCTTTATAAAACATTTATGAGATAGGTCCTATTAACTTTGCAAAGGAGAAAAGTGAGGCCCACATGGGGTGAGTAACCAGCCTGAGGTCTTGTAGCTATGTCACAGCTGGACAGTCAATTCACAGCTGCATCAGACTGTCTGTGCTTTTGATGGTTACATAACAATTCATCCTATTAAGGAATTGGCATTTCTCCCTGTATTTTATTTTAATGTATGGAGTTGGGGAGGGGACCAAAAAAGACCAAAATTTATTTATAAAAAATTGTGTATTTATTCTTACATGTTTAAACTTCAGTCGTCTTCAAAGTACTCTTCGTTTGATACAATACACCTATCATGATGCTTTTTCCACTGCTCAGAACAGTTTATGAATTCATCAATTTAGTGCTTTTGCCATTTTTGCCTTTTAGTGCTTTTGCCATTTTTGGTTTCACCTCTTCCACATCAGACTTTTTTTCATCCAGGAAAATAAATAAATAAATAAAGTTGCTCGGGGCAAGATCAGGTGAATAGGGAGGACAGTGAAGAGGGGCATGCCATTTTGGGTCAAAATCTGCTGAACACTCAGTACAGTGTGGGCAAGTACACTGGTAAATCACCCATTATGAAACAGGCAAACACGTTGAAAGAATCTCCAAAAACAATTCACTGAAGCTGAACACAGCCTCTCACAACAATGCTAGCTAGTATCCTGATGCCAACGGCTTCCTAGAACATTAACCTAGCAAAGAAAGCCTGTAGTACAAGGGGACTACTCTCCAAAAGATAATTCTTGTTTTTTGGGGGTCCCCTTGTATGATGAACAACCTTGTATAAGTCTTTACTTCTATCCCTGCAATTCCTATAAGGGATACTGGTATGTAAAGTGCGATCACTTTAAAAAAAAAAAATACATATTGCCAAATTATACTCCACCATTATGTGAATTTATACTTCCTCCTCAGTACTGGATATTATAATTTGTTAGTATTTTTAATTTGATAGAAATGGTATTTCATTTGTTTTCTTTTTTCTTTTGCATTTCTTTAATCACTAGTGATTATAAACGTCTTCACATAATTATCTATTACATTCCCTCTTCTCTGAATCATATGCTCTGTCCACTTTTCTATTAGAGTGATTCTCTAATTGATTTATAGTAGTTATTATTATTATTATTATTGAGTTGGAGTCTCACTCCATTGCCCATGCTGGAGTACAGTGGCACACTCATGGCCACTCCAGCATTGACCTGCTGGGCTCCGGCAATCCTTCCGCCTCAGCCTTCCAAGTAGCCAGAACTAAAGGCACATGCTATCACGCCCAACTAATTTTTTGATTTATTGTAGGGATGAGGTCTTGCCATGTTGCTCAGGGTGTTCTCGAACCTGTGGGCTCACGCAATCCCCTCACTTCGACCTCCCAAAGTGCTGGGATTACAGGCTTAAGCCACTGTGCCTGGCCTATAGTAGTTACTTATATTCTAAAGTTGTTGTTTTACCCCTTGCTATCTATATAACAGTCTCTAATTTGCTGTCTTTGATTTTTGTTTGCATTTGTGGAGATTGGTTGGATAAAACCCATCTCTATTTTCCTGAAGTAATGTTCAGAATAGATATTTGCTATTCTGAGTGTAGGCAGGAAGGAGAGTTACATTTATGGGGCAGACAGATAATAAAAATACAAATAAAATCACCGCATTATGATGGGGCAATGAAGGAAATATAAATAATACTGCAGTAGAAACTATCAATGGGCAAGGTCCCTATTTAAAATAAAATAATCAGGGAAGGGCTTCCTGTGATATATTCAAGTTTAGGCATGAAGAATGAGAAGGAATCAGACATAAGGAGTAAGGTAAGGTAAGAAAACAACTGCAAAACTCCCGTGGACAGGAGTGTGGCAAGTTTCGAGAATGAACAGGACCAGCGTGCTTGGTCCATAGAATGAGATGGAATCAGGGACAGGAGGTGATGCAGATCTTGCAAGAACTTTGAGATAATGGCAAGGGAACTCTATTCAACTCCTAAGAAGAATCCATCCCAGTATTTTAAGCAGAGAAGTGAAGAGACCTGTTTTAATCATTCTGTGTGGAGGATGGGTTGAAGGGAAAGCTCAGAGACCAGCTGGGCCCGCCCTCACTTCCCTCTGCCTTCTGAGTGTTTTTTCCTTCTATATACAAAGAAAAAGTACTAGGCCTCCATTCCACATAATTGTAAAAATCCAGTATCCTTCCTGAATGTTCCTGAGAATACCCCCGAATGGGGTCTGGAATTCTCCGGTTGCCATAACCCTGTCACCCTCATTCCTCTGGGCACAACTGGGCAGGGCCATGGTGTGCAATGAATCTTGACTCAGCACCTTAGTGGAGGAGAGGATTCTAGCACAGAAGAGGAAATAACCTGGACTACCAGTTACTAAGTACAGTACCTGGTGTGTTTGGGCCACCACTGCCTTGAGGACCCTTACCCATAACTGTATATTTTTCTTTGAAGATCTTTCTTTCCCTGGGGTTCAGAACCCAACCCTCTTATCTCCGAGCTACAAGGGGAAAGACTGTAACTTCCTGCTTCTTTACTGGGCAGAATACTTTAGGTTCCTTGTTGTAATCACTCCCATATCTAGACAAATTCAGGTCTTTCCAGTAACATGTTTCTCCCCAGATAAATTCTACCATTTCCTGAAAGCTCACAACTTCCTTGGTTTTAAGCTTATTTTTAAGCAGCAGTTTTTTATCTCTCCTTTACAGTTTGAAATGCACAACTAAAGAATGAAATATCGTGACCTTATTAAAACCATTCTAGAACTTAAACCACCCAAGTATTGAGGTTTTTAATAATGAAAGACCTTCCAATCATTAATGTCTATTTTAGACATCCTTTGAAACTGACTGTCAGAATTTCTACTATACTGCTTTGACTTTTCCCATAGTGAAGAGTAAGCACAAAGGCAAATTTAATTTCTGAAGCAACTTAATATGGAGTCACATGAAATTAGCACATATATTTTGGTTGGAAATGAAGGGTTGTTATAAAGTTGTGCCTTAAGGAGACAAGGTCTTAACATTGAAGGTTAAATGTATAATATTGGGAAAAGGAGACCACAGATTTTAGATTATTAAAATATCATATCTTGACTTTCACTAACCTATAGTAATAATATTTCTTTCTATTATGAATGAAGACAACATTCCACAGTCATATTAGCAATAACTGACTTTGGATTAGCAATATCTTTATAATTATCAGATATTTTCATATTATATTCCAGTTGCTGCAGAGATCTCAAAATATAGTTTGTCACTTTGAAATTAATAGCCCCATTGACTCTTATTTAATACTTAATAGAGAAGCCTGTATTATATCACAAATCTTGTTTTAAATATTTTGATAGCTCTTAATTTAACTGGTTTCTTGTGTAATCCTATGTATTTTACTGTATGCAAAAAGGGCACCATGACACAAAAAAGTGAAGAACACATTTTCAAAAGTAGAGTTCAAAAAAAGACTGGTGCAAGGGCAAGTTCATTGAGATAAATGGACAGTCTCTTACCATCACTTTTCTGGAGATATTTATGAGGTGATAAAAAGCTTGGGTATTATTTCGCTTTCTAGTCTGTGACTCTGGTCAATTACTTATATGTTGTGCCTCAGTCTCCAGCTGTATAACGAGGATAAATAAATAATAGTACCTTCCTCAAGGGGTTGCTGTGAAGATTATTTCATCCAAGGGTGTTTAGAACAGTGACTAGCATACTGAGTGCTTGGTAATCATCAGCCATTATTCATATCACATATTTTACGTATAAATAAGTTGCATTCTAGAAATTCCCCCATATCTCTAGTTGTTTATTATTATTTTTTGGAAGGCATTTACCCCAGCCAAATGGCTCCTGTCCAGTAAAAGCTATGGAGGCTTAGTAGACTAAGAAGAGTAAATGTGGGTCATCACAGCTTTTCCAAGATGAAGAACTTTTTGAATGGTAGTAATCACATAAGCCACAGGATAAGTAGAGAGAGCTTGCCCTGAAGTCAGACAAATCTGTTTCCTCCAGACTCTGACATGTATAAATTGTGATTTTGGGCAAGTTATTCATCTTGTATACCCCAAGTTTCCTTATTTGTGAAACAAATAGAAATAACTTCCTCTCAGAGCTTTCAGAATTAAATGTGATGATGGAAATTAAAACATAGGTTCATAGACACAGTACATAGAATGAACTATGCAAATATTAGCAGGCTCCCATTTTTGCTTTCTTCACTTCTATTACCAATCTTCAGAATCTGGGGACTACAACCTTGTTATTCTTTTGCATTTAGTTAAAGATTCATAGTGAGTTGCAACTTTTATTTTTATTTTTATTTTCTTGAGTTGGAGTCTCACTCTGTCACCCAGGCTGGAGTACAGTGGCATGCTCACAGCCACTGCAGCCGCTGCTGGGCTTAGGTCATCCTTCTGCCTCAGCCTAGTAAGGTGTAACTTTTATAAAAACAAAAAGACCCTAACAGACATCCTCCATTTACTTTACAGAGGGAATTACCCCACATGGCCATATAAGAAAGGAGCCACTTGCAGTGCCTGCCCCAACAACGACAAGTGTTTGGATAATCTCTGTGGTGAGTACAAAGAACATTCTACCAATAGAACAATGTAATAGAAACTGCTGTAACTTTCTACAGAATTAATAGTGAACCCATTTCTTATTCTAACAACCATTTTCAAGGAAATTAGCAGCAATCAAACCAATGGCTTGCTGTGCTAGGAATGAATACATGTTTACGATACATTTAAGGAAGCAAATCATATCCTTTTTATTTAGTTCCAATTGGTCCAACAAAAATATGGTGTTGGAAACTGTAACCAAAATCCCCAAGATTTGCTAATTTCAGCAAGATCAAAAATGTGTGTAACCGGGTCATTCTAATAGAATTCTGCATTTCGTGGTCCTACCTGCCTGAGGCACTCAACTAAATAAATGAAATATAGGTGCAACATGACACTTCTTACTAGCATGACAGCATTTAATAAGGAACAGCTTGTAAAAGGTGAATGAACTTTCCAAGGATGTTTTACTACACTTCCTAGCAAAATTCTGCTTGGTAATTTTGAAATATTAATAATTAGTCAAGAGTTTATTTCTGGCTCTTGTTCCACACACAAGCCTCTGCATCCCAGTATGATTTTTATTGCATTTTTTTTTCTCGTGGTGTGAAGGGGAAACCTCACTTATGCTATGACAGTTGTGCAAATCTCATGGTACTTTTGTGTCCACATCTGTAACAAACTGAACTCAGAACAGTAGGGCTGGGGTGAGGTGCTTAAGGGAGCGAGGTCAAGTTTCACGGCATAACATTTTCTTGGGAGAAAGGTGTTCTGTTGCTTACTTACATGTTTTATAAGGTGACTTTCAAGCCTGTGCTTATAAAATTTCATCTATTAAACTGATAATTCCACTCCTCCCTATTTATAAATGCTACTTATTTTATTTTATTTTATTTTTTGAGTTGGAGTCTCACTCTGTCGCCCAGACTGGAGTGCAGTGGCATGCTCCCGGCCACCGCAGCCTCGACCTGCTGGGCTCAGGCGATCCTCCCGCCTCAGCCTTCCAAGTAGCTGGAACTACAGGCACGCGCTACCACGCCTGGCTAGTTTTTGATTTATTGTAGAAATGAGGTCTCGCCAATTTGCCCAGGCGGGTCTCGAACCCACGGGCTCAGGCAATCCACTCACCTCAGCCTCCCAAGGCGTGGGATTACAGGCTGAGCCACCAAGCCCGGCTTTATAAACGGTACTTTTTTTTTTTTGAGTAGGAGTCTCTATCACCCAGGCTGTGGCACACTTCTGGCCACCGCAACCTCGACCTGCTGGACTCGGGTGATCCTTCTGCCTCAACCCTCGAAGTAGCTGGACCATAGGTGCACATCACCACGCCTGGCTAATTTTTTATTTATTTATTTATTGTAGACGAGGTCTCACCAAGTTGCCCAAGCTGGTCTTGAACCAGCAATCAGGCAATCCTCTTGCCTCCACCCAAAGTGCTGGGATTACAGGCGTGAGCTACTGCGCCCCACTAACACTACATTCTTATCTTACTCCAGGTACAGTAGCACTTTTTGGAACAGCTTTCTGAGCCATTTTTCTCCCAGTTCAACCATTCTTTATTTCACTCTTACTGATCTTGTTCAGAGAATTTCCTAACTTGCAGCCACAATGTCTTCTCAGGGTATCAACATATTCACTGAATTCTCTTTCATATTGCTATAAAACTACAAAACATATATATTTCTTCCAAGTTGAGCAGTATAAAATAGGTTAAAACCATAGATTTTTAGAACCAATATGTCAATTTCCAGTTCCACCATTGTGACCTTGGGCAATTATCTGTTCCTATACTCTCAATCTGATGAAAAACCACATTCCCTTTAAAAATCTAAATAATCGGGTAGGTACAGTGGCTCATGCCTGTAATCCCAGCACTTTGGGAGGATGAGTGTGAGGAGTACTTGAGCCTAGGAGTTTGAGACCAGCCTGGGAAATATAGTGAGACCTTGTCTGAATCAATCAATCAATCAGTCAAGTAACCCAGGCATAGTGGTGTGTGCCCAAAGTCTCAACTACTCAGGCAGCTGAGGTAGGAGGACTGCCTGAGCCCAGGAGGCCGAGGCAGCAGTGTGCTGTGATCATGCCACTGCACTCCAGCCTAGGCAAGAGACTCCAACTCAAAAACAAATAATCTAGATAATTAGTAACACCACCACCACAATGACAAGAAAATATTGCTCGTTTCAGCTTTTGATGGTAGGAGGTGTAGCTTTAGATGGTCTCTAATCTAAAGTTTAGAAGACGAACACTATAGCCCAATATGCAAACCCCTGACTTAAATAAAGGAAAACCACATGCTCACGTGCATTAGGTATTTATAAGATGTGAATGCCATTACCCATTTACTTTAGATGACTTCTCAACATCCTCTAGATTGATCTTGTCACTAATTTTCTATTCTCAAAGCCTTCATAGAAATGTAGGCTTATTTGAAAGTATTCTTTTTGCACTAATACTGAATAAATAATAGCCTATGAAATTTTTTAAAAACTTAAGAATAACCATCTCACTTATTATGAAGTCTGATAAGGGTAGAAGTTAAAGGATAAAAGCCTTTGTTTAACAAATTCTGACAAATTATGGCAAGAACTGACACACAAGTTCCTCTGTGGTCTTCTAGATCCAGTTGGTAATTCAATAAATACCCATGGAGGCCAAGTCAGGAATGTTTTACAAAATGTGCTGGGCATACTAGTGATACATAAGATTTTACCTAGTGTATAGATGCACATTTGTTTCAATGTTTGAATATTTAACATTTAAAGAATATATTAAAACAATAACTATAACATCACACCCTTGATTTTTTTGGATCATGGATGTAGCTACCAAGACAAGTTAGGGTAGCAGCTTCATAGTAATTCACCACAGAGAAAGCCCCCAAACAGGTATAATCATCAAGGATGCTCACAAGTGCCCAAAAGGAAAGCTTCTTGATGGATTCCACCATAGCATCCAATGGCAACTACAGTAGAACTGGGTGGAGAAGGTGTCCATTTCATAAAATAAAGTATCCAGAAGGTTAATGGCAGTCATGGAATTTATTTCTTTCCCATGTTCTAAATGTCAAAATCTAAATAAAGCTCAGTGAAAGGAGTAATTGACTTTTGAGAGCCAAATGCCCTAATAATGATTTAATGACACCAGAAAGGTCACTGTCCTTTACTATTGATTCATCATAAACAGTATCATTCTTCTCAGGGAAGAACTTATTTTATTTTTTTGAGTTGGATTCTCACTCTGTCGCCCAGCCTGGAGTGCAATGGCACATTCCTGGTCACTGCAGCCTCAACTTGCTGGGCTCTGGCGATCATTCCACCTCAGC
Organism: Tarsius wallacei; assembly: GCA_963574415.1. Classification (NCBI taxonomy): domain Eukaryota; kingdom Metazoa; phylum Chordata; class Mammalia; order Primates; family Tarsiidae; genus Tarsius; species Tarsius wallacei. The sequence continues at coordinate 1,985 of CAUYQG010007971.1, read as the reverse complement.
CTTCCAAGTAGCCGGAACTATAGGCGCGCACTAACATGCCCGGCTAATTTTTGATTTATTGTAGAGATGAGGTCTCGCCAAGTTGCCCGGGTGGGTCTTGAACCCACGGGCTCAGGCAATCCACTTGCCTCGGCCTCTCAAAGTGCTGGGATTACAGGCTGAGCCACCGAGCCTAGCCAGGAACTTATTTTCAAGAAAATGTTTTAATAAATTACTCACATTGATTACTTCTAATATTTAACTTTTTATTTTTATTTCTAAATGTTAATTGTATTTTTTATCTGCTAGGAGTGATATGCAAAATTATTTTCCATATGTAGTAATGGTATTGTTTCCTTCATATAAAGGGTTTATAATAAAGCTTACATAAAAAGTCAACTTAAAAATACCATGTTACTTCAGATAGTAAAAAAAAAAATCTTGGGATAATTAACCTTTGAAAATGACTGCAACAAAGCCAAAGGAACAGTAATGGTTATAATTAAAGACTTAGCCTTTTAAAATATGACAAAAGCCTCACCTATACCTAGCCTTTTAATTTTTGTTTCTTCTCCCTGACTTTACAGTTAACACAAAGCGAGACAAAGTCAAACGTATGTACATAAATCTTAAATTGCTTCATTAAAAACTATGTGAATTATGTCACTGAATTATAAGAAACAATGTCTAAGAAAATATTCTATGTTTGTTTTACAGGTTACTACTCTGTGGTGTACCCAGACTGGCCCATATCTTTACGTAACAGATATACTTCTCTCTTTCTCATTGTTAATGCAGTAATTCTGTTACTGTCTGTTATAATTACCATTGTGGTAAAGCACAAATACCCTAATTTAGTTCTTTTGGATTAATACAATCCAGGGGGAAAAAAAACTCATTCATATATGGCTTTTTTTTAAAGCAATAATAGTTGGGTGTACTTCTAATTTATATTTAAAACATCTCAGAAAAAAAATGTTGCTGCAGCAAACTCTTACTCAAAAGAGAAACTGTTCAAGTTCCTAACATCTCAAATAAACTTGTCTTGACTTTCTACTCTTCTGTGAATGAGCACCGTTTGTAGGTTGCCACAGCTGGACTCTCTGTAAGTAACCCAGACCCTTTGTTTCAGCTTTCAAACCTGCAAAGTGAGCGAGGTACAATAGCCCCTTTCAAGGTGACTCCAGTGGCCCTCATTAGTTAAAAACATTATCATTACTTCCTGCCTGCTGCTTCAACTCTAAATATCCTGGTTTTCCCTGCTCTCTTGCAACTTGAAGTCTTTCTGGTTTACCACTTCCCCAGATTCAGAATAGAAGAGTAACTAAGGGATTTGATTTCAGAGGCCTTAATTTTCTGCTGATGGATTCTTTAATCTTAGAACAAAATGTAAAACAGAATTGTAAAGAGAGATAAACCTAAATATTTATTAACCTTAGAAAAGGAAAGAGAGCACTGAAAAGTTGGCATTTATTTTCCTCTAAACAAATGCTTGGAAATCATTATATTTAAAGACTAACCAATGACATCAGACATTGGATTTAGTGGATAATCACAGTGGCCACAATTCCAATAATCTCTATATAATAAACCTAGAAATTTACTCCCAAAAATCATGCTTAGGTAAAGCTTGCCTGGGACTGATTAGGTGAAACATATACAAAGACACATATACCACATTCTAGCACAGAATTTTTCAAAAAAATATATGGAGACTACAATAATTTATAAAGAATATTGTTCTATGAACAAAAAGAATTCCAAAAAAGGTGAACAAAGTATTATTTCTTACAGATAAGGCAACTAATGCCCTGGTATCTCAAAATCCTTCACGAAAGGAGATAGCTTCATAGTTCTAGTCAGTGAGTTTTCTTGTAAATTACTTTTTTTTCCTCTTTTTCTTTTCATCTGCTTCCATCTTAAGCTTAACTTCTTCAGCTGTAAGAGCACCCAGTTTCTTATTCTTTGCTTTCTTAATCTTTTCCTTGATGGTAGCCACATCAATT
>CAUYQG010007964.1:0-10187 GCA_963574415.1 Tarsius wallacei | reverse complement strand
AAAATAAAACTAAAGAGAAAAACAAGAGAACTGTCACAAAGGAGGAAAATCAAAAGGAAGACACAGGCAATTTCAAGTGTAACAAAGAGAGAACTCCTGAAAAATTGGACCTTGGTGTCTAAACAATGAAAGTCACCAATGATGCTGAACAAGTACTGTGTCAACACTGAAATCAAAGCAGAAATTAAAAGATTCCTGGAAATAAATGAAAATGAAGATACATCTTATCAAAATCTCTGGGATGCAATGAAAACAGTTCAAAGAGGGGGATTTACATCTCTACAAGCACACATCAAGAAAATGGAAAGATCACAAGATGAGAGCCTAACAAATCGCCTAAGGGAGTTGGAAAGAGAAGATCACCAAAACCCCAAATTTAGCACAAGAATCCAAATCACCAAAATAAGAGTGCAAACACGAGACACAGAAGACAAAAATATTACAGAAAAATCAACAAAACAACAAGCTGTTTCTTTGAAAGAATTAACAAGATTGAAGGACCTCTAACTGGAATGACCATGAAAAGAGATAAAAAGTCAAAAAAAAAAAAAAACCCAGAAATACAAAAGATCAAATCACAACTGACTCCCAAGAAATACAAACGATTATCAGAGATTACTATGTATACCTAAATGGAAAAACATGTGATAACTTAAATGAAATGGATGACTTTCTGACATCATAAACCTCCACAGGCTGAAACAAGGAGACATTGATACACTAAATAGACCAATAACAGCTCAATAAATTGACTCTGCCATACAAAAACTACCTACAAAATAAATCCCTGGACTGGATGTGCTTCCAGCAGAATTCTGCGAAACATACAAGGAAAAGCTGTTACCAATCCTATTGAAAGTATTCCAGGCAATTGAGAAAGGTGAAATTCTCTTCAAATCATTTATTGAGGCTAACATCACACTGATATCAAAAGCTAGTAACTATCCAACAAAAAAAGGGAACCATAGTTCAATATCCCTTATGAACTTAGATGCAAATATCCTCAACAACATTCTAGCAAATTGGATCCAAAAACACATCTCAAAAATCATTCACCATGACCAAGTAGGCTTCAACCCCAGGATGCAAGGCTGGTTCAACATTCACAAGACCTTAAATGCAATTAAATGTATCAACAGATGTAAAAATAAGAACCACATGATTGTCATTAGATGCAGAAAAAGCTTTTGATAAAATCCAGCATCCCTTCTTAATAAAAACCCTCAAACACTGAGGTATAGAAGGAACATACCTCAAAATAGTAAGTGCCATTTACAATAAGCCCACAGCTAACATATTGCTAAGTAGACAGAAACTGGAAACATTTCCCCTGAAAACTGGAACAAGACAAGACGGCCTATTCTCACCCCTCTTGTTCAACATTGTGTTGGAAGTTCTAGCTATGGCAATTAGACAAGAGAAGGAAATCAGGGATATTCAAATAGGAAAGGAGGAAGTCAAGCTATCCTTCTTTGTTGATGATATGATCCCATACCTTGAAAATCCAAGAGAATCTGTCAAAAACCTGCTTGCACTAATAAAGGACTTTGGCAAAGTAAAAGGACACAAAACAAATGTGAAAAACATTGTTGCATTTCTATACACCAACAATAAGCAGGCAGAGACCCAAATTCAAAGCACTATACCATTTGAAGAAGCCACATTAAAAAAAAAAAAAAAGAAAGAAAGAAATACCTTGGCAGCTTCCTAATCAGAGAAGTGAAAGATGTTTACAATGAGAACTACAAAAAACTGCTCAAAGAAATCCAAGAAGTCACAAACAAATTAAAAAATATTCCAAGCTCATGGATAGGAAGAATCCACATTGTTAAAATGTTCATCCTACCAAAGGAAATCTATAGATTCAATGCAATACTCATTAAGTTACCAATATTATTCTTGTCAGACTTGGAAATGACAACACAGAAATTCATAAGGAATCATAAAAGACCACAAATAGCTAAAACAATCATTAGCAAAAGAAACAAAGCAGAAGGTATCACACTTGCAGACTTCAAACTTTAGTATAAGGATAAATAATCAAAACAGCCTGCTATTTGTACAAAAAGAACAGGCATATAGACCAATGGAACAGGATAGATATTCCAGAAGCAAAGCCTCAATTTCTCTACCAACTCATCTTCGACAAAGCCTCCAACAACCACTGGGGTGAGGAGAACCTATCCAGTAAATGGTGCTGGGAAAATTGATCACATGCAGAAGATTTAAACAGGACCCCTATCTATCACCATATGCAAAAATTAACTCTAAAAGAATCAAATACCTAAATGCAAAATCTCAAACTATAACAATCTTAGAAAACACTGGAGACACCCTTATGAAAACTGGAACTGGCAACCAATTCCTGATCAGAACCCTAAATGCCCATACCATAAGAAATAAGATAGACAAGTGGGACCTCATCAAACTAACGAGCTTCTGCAAAGCAAAAGAAACCATCAAGAAAGCAGGGTGACAGACCATAGAATGGGAAAAAAATATTTGCCAACTGTCTATCTGACAACCGACTAACATTTAGGATCTACAAGGAACTCAAAAGTGCTGAAAGGAAAAAAACAAACAGCCCCATTAAAAAGTGGGCAAAAGACATGCATAGACACTTCTCAAAAGAAGATATAAGGGCAACCAACAGACACATGAAAAAGTGCTCAGTCTCATTAATCATCAGTGAAATGCAAGTCAAAACCGCATTGAGATACCACCTAACCCCAGTAAGAATGGTCATCATTAATAAACAACAGATGCTGGTGAGGATGTGGAGACAAAGGAACACTTCTACACTGCTGGTGGGAATGAAAACTAGTGCAACCTCTTTGGAACACAGTGTGGCAATTCAGAAAGAACTAGAAATTGACCTTTCATATGACCTAGCAAGTCCCCTTTTGGGAATATACCCAGAGGAAATCAAATCATTGTACAAAAAAGATACATGCACTCATATGTTTGTTGAAGTTCTATTCTCAATAGCAAAACATGAAACTAACCATGCTGCCCATCGAAGCTGGACTGGGAAAAAAATGTGGTATATATACACAACAGAATATTATGCAGCCATAAAGAAGGACAAACATACGGACTTCGCAGCAATTTGGATGGATTTAGAGTCAATCATACTCAGTGATCTATCACAGAAACAAAGAAAAGAGTACCATATGTTCTCACTCATAAACAGACCTTGAACAATTATAATACTGTAAGAAAGGGATTGGCAGTAGTTGAAAACTGTCAGGTGGGGTGGGGTGGGGGGAGTTTCAATTGAGGGAAACTGCAAGGGGTGGGAGGGGCACACCTCATCAACAAGGGTACCTGCAAAACCTAACCCTGAATAGTACCCCACATCTTTATAATAATAAAAAAAGAAGAAAAACAAGAAATAATTTCACATATATACAGTCAACTTATCATTCATAAAGGTGTCAATTTTTTAAGAAATGTAGTCTCTTTATTAACTTGTGTGGAAAACCGGATATTCACTTGAAAAAGAATGAAATTGAATGCTAACATATCTTTAAAAAATTTAATCAAATAAGTTTAAATAATTAAACTTAATACATTTTGAATTCTGTAAGACCTAAAGCTGTAAAATCCTAGAAGAAAACGGGGGAAAGATCCTTGACTCTGGTCTTGGCAATGTTTTCCTGGAGATGGGAAAGAAATTTCAGATAAGGTAAGTAAAAATCAATGTGTGACTACATCAAACAAACAAACAAAAAAACCTTTTGCATAATAGAAAAATAATCACAAAATGAAAGCACAGCCTGTCGTGTGGGAGTAAACATTTGCAAACCATATGCTAAATAAAAGATCATATACAAACTATATAGGGAACAACTGTAGCTCTACACCAAAGATCAAATGACCTGATTTAAACATAAAGGGTCTAAGTAAATGTTTTTTTTGAAGAAGACATACAAAAGGCCAACAGGCATATGCAAAGGTGTTCGCATCATTAAACACACACACACACAATGCAAATCCAAACTACAATGAGATATTACCTCAGACTTGTTAGAATGGCTATTATCACAAAAAAAAAAAAGTGATAACAAGTATTGGCAAAGATGTGGAATTTTTGTATACTGTTGGTAGGAATGTAAATTGATACAGCTATTATAGAAAACAGTATGGAAGTTTCTAAATTAAAAAGAAAAATGTAACTGTTATGAGATCCAGAAACCCCACAACTGGGTATGTATCCAATAACATAAAGAAAATATGATGAAGAAATATCTTAATTTCCATGTTCATTTTGCCATTTCTCATATTAGCCATGAACTGGAACAGTCATGTGCCATTAGATGTATGGATGGATAAGGAAAATATGATATACACATTCTATGAAATATTATTCAGCCCCCCAAAAGAAATACATTTTTGTCATTTGCAACAACAGAGATAAACCTCGTGGACATTAAACTAACATAAATAAGTCAGATACAGAAAGACAAATACTTTGTAATCTCATATATAAATTTTTTTTAAAAAGCCTAACATACAAGTAGACAGCGGAATGGTGCGTGCCTATGGCTAAGGAGAAGGGAAATGAAATGTTGGTCAAAGGGTACAAAATAACAGTTATAAGATGAATACGTCCTGGAACTTAATATAGAGCATATTGACTATTGTTAACAATACTGTATTGTATACTTGAAAATTGCTGACAGAATACATCTTAAGTGTTTTCATAACTAAAAAAATAATAATGTAACTATGTGAGGTGATTAATGTGTTAATTAGCTTGATTGTGGTCATGATTTTACTATGTATGTATTTATAAAATGTTGTACACTTTAGACATATACATTTTTATGTGTCGATTATGACTCAATAAAGTTGGAAGAATTTAGAACAAAGCTTAAAGAGGTAGGTTAACCCAGGGATAAATGTATCTATCATCTATTATCTGTCTATCTGTCCATCTATATCTATCTACTGTCTATTGTCTATCTAATCTATGTCATACAAATAATTCATAGGAAAATTGGAAAACATTTATGGCAGAGCTACATTTCCCTTTTTTTGTTTTTTCACAGAGAGGAGGAAAAAGACTATGTCATATGAACTTTTTGAGTCTCAGGAACTCAGTATCTTTTCTCAAAGATATAGGCAGCAATTCGAAAAGCAGAGCTAGCTTTCAAAAGTCCTTATCAGTCATTGACATTACAAAGGGGACTAAAATGGAAGAAAGACCAAAAAAAATTAAAAATACTATTTGTGGTTATACATAATATTTACCAAAAGACGTCCAGAAATAATTCAGGAGATAGGTCATTTGAATGGGTTTTGCCTTTCTATGTTATGTTGGTCGAAGAAAAGGGTCAGTTAAATTGGTTATATTATTGTTACTTTTTATGAATAAACATAGCTCTCTTAGGCACTCCCCATATACACTTTTGTACGTGTCTGTAAAATATACACTTCAATGTGTTATTCACTTGGTATAATTATTAAAACATGTAGAACACTAAAAAGTATTAAAAAACACAGATATTTTTGCTACCTAACTCAAGTATATTTATTTATAGAGAATACATTCGTTTGCTGGGGTTGCTCTAACAAACTATCACATGCTGAGTAACTTAAACAACAGAATTTTTTTCTCACAGTTCTGAAGCCTTAAAGTGTGAGACCAAAGTGTCAACATGTTAGTTACTTCTGAGAGTCATGAGAACATGATCTATATTAAGCTTCTTGCCCTGACTTGATGATGGCCATTTTTTCCCCTGTGCCTTTACATTGTCTTATTTATGTATGTGTATACAGTTATTTCTCACTTATTCATGGTTTCACTTAACACAGATTCAGTTACCCACAGTCAACCACAGTCTAAAAATATTAAATACAAAAATCTAGAGACAATTTATAAACTTTAAATTGTGCTCCATTTTCAGTTGTGTCATAAACTCTCACACCATCCTGTGCTATCCTCTTTGGGATGTGAATCATCTCTTTATCCAGCATATTCACACCATATACCTACCTTCTTATTAATCATTTACATTGTCTGCTTCTGATATCTAATCACTGACATCTACATGACTCCAGGATTCATGATTACATAAAGTGATAATCCTCCTTCTGACATATCTCAGAAGATTAGCATTAGAAGGTTAGTCTTATACCAGAAGCCTAACATTAGATCATAATGTGTATGCTATTCACCTCACTTTGTCTAATAATGCAGGCATTTTGTCACCTAACATTGTCACAAGAAAAGGGATGTGTATAGTATAGTAGCACTATTTTGAGTCTACCCTGAATGTGTCTGATCTAAACAGATATTTTGAGAAAGATAAAGAGATAACATTTGCATAATTTGTATTATAGTATATTGATATAATTATTATATTTTATTATTATTTATTATATTATTAAAAGCAAGTGGGCCCGGCTCAGTGGCTCAGCCTGTAATACCAGTGCTTTGGGAGGCCGAGTTGAGTGGATTGCCTGAGCCCATGGGTTCGAGACCCACTCGGGCAATTTGGCGAGACCTCATCTCTACAATAAATTAAAAATTAGCCAGCGTGGTAGCGCACACCTGTAGTTCCAGCTACTTGGAAGGCTGAGGCGGAAGGATTGACGGAGCCCAGTGGGTCGAGGCTGCGGTGGCCGGGAGCAGCCACTGCACTCCAGTCTGGGTGACAGAGTGAGACTCCAACTAAAATAAATAAATAAATAAATAAATACAAATAAAATAAAATAAAAGCAAGTGGATACTATGTATTTGTTATTAGGCCTAATTTATAAACTGCCCTATATTACAGACATGTATGTATATGAGAAAATATAGTGTATACAGAATTCAGTAATATCCATGGTTTCTGTCGTCGACTGTGGGTCTTGGGACGCATCCCTTGTGAATAAGGGGAAATTACTTTATATAAAATGTTCTCTCCTTGTAAGAGTACAAAACATATTGGCTTGGGGATATCCTAATGAACTAATTTTACCTTAATGACCTTTGTAACAAATACTGCAACATTATAAGATGATGAAAGTTGCAACTTCAATATATTAATTTGGAAGGGGACACAATTTGGCCCACAACAATAAATTATTAATTTTATCTTCGAAATTAGAATGTTGGTCTCAATTTGTTAAAGGGATTCTGCTTTTCTTTCCCCAATGTTGACTTTTATTTAGGAATGTGTTGTCTGTATTTACTTAGTATGGTTGGAATTGGAGAAAGTTAAGGAAAATCACATGGCAGAATGTTCTTTATGCCACTTGCTTTTAATAAAATATGTATTTTTTTGCTTGCTGAATCTAAATCTATGTCTGTGACCTGTGAAAGGTCACTTAAGAACAACACCCATACTTTTACTTAACATTTTTCTTGGCTTATGTTTAAAGAAGAATCGCCTTCCCATACACAGCATCATAGAAAAATCTTTCACAAACAGCAGACTGATTGCTTTTGCTTGACTTGCTCAGAGTTCAATGCTGTTCACTATCATAACTCTGGCTTTTGATAAGCAGTTTACACATAAATCACAGAGGCTGTCAATGGCTTAAAGAGCATCAGGGCTATTTTTACCTACAAATAATATATCTAGAAAAATCCTGTTGATGCATTCAGACTGACAAATACAGTTGCTGGTTCATGAAATCACTTCTGGAAGCCCTGCATCTGGGAAACTTGGCTTCCAAGATTACAGATAAGAACAGGTTGGAAGAAATTTGAAGTCTGTTTTCATTACATGAGAAATAAATGTGCTTAGCTATTTTAAAAATAAAAAATCAAAAAGATACTGGATACATGAAATTATATTTTGGATAGGATGTTATTATTTTAAAACAGATTTTTTAACCCAATGCTAATTAAAACTAAGTTTAATATAAAGGGTCTTATGTAGGATAGCTTAATTTGATGTTAAGCAAAAATTCTGAATATCTTGCATGAGTTCAGACTCTAGGATTTACTCATTTTGTAAATTTGATGGCTTATTTTTCCTTTGTATCTAAAATTTATTTTATCTTTTTTCTAAGTAAAACGAGACATAAGGATAATTGAAGTTCTATTATAGTCTAACACAATATTTTTACTGGTATTTCTAGTGTGTGGGTTTTTTTTGAAATGACATATTTAGCAGAGACAACCAAAGAAAATGTAAATAAGTTGAATAGATCTTATAAATGAATCTGTTGATTAAATGCCTGAAATAACTAACTCCTGTTTCTCTGTATTGTAAATATAAAAGGCCATCAACAGTGAGTTCAGCTGAAAATTTGTAGTTATCAACATTTTTTCAAAATTTGAACTGTAGCCAAACATCAATACGTAAATGTCTGCAGAAAAATTAAATAGCATTGCTACTTTCACTTTCTGGGAATGAAGCCATTGTTATATTCTTCTGAAATGCCTAAGCAATAACCTATTGCTGCATTTCACCCATTTCTAGAAGATGGTAAGTTTAAGGACTTAAATATTCAGTGAATTTTTGAACATGCTCAGAACCTTAAAGTTTTGCTGTGCCTCATTCTCTAGAGCAACCAAACATGAGATCTAGTTAAAATAACATTAGTTTTTTCTTGCAGAGTTGAATATTAGTCATAATGTCAGAGTAAAAATGAATTGTAAATGGATTCTGACTGATTAGTAAAAATAACCTCTTATTGGACTGATTATAGACTATTGATGATGCTTGAAATCATTATCATCATGAGATTGATGCATTATACAATAACTATCATTTCATCTTAAATATACTTTTTTGTCACACCAAACTCAGTAAACAACTGGTTTGGTGTGACATCATTATTACTGAGATGTTTAAAGAAGTAGTATACAATTTTTAAATGTATCCTATTTCAAAATAGAAAAGCAAAGCACTCAAACATTAATCTCATGACACCTCTCCCTATCTATAATAATAGATAAATCTATATATTTATAGAATATGTCTATATATTGCTATATTATACTGTGACCATTTTTTTCCAATGTTACTTGAATTTTAATCTGTTAAAAATTGAAGTTCTCAGTATTCCTCATTCCAAATGATCCTCATTTTTAGGCAGAGTGTTTAGTAGTTGAGGATGGATTCCCCTTACTAACTGGGTAAACTTGGCAAGTGTTACAATTTTATAATTGGAAAAATGTTAACATTTTATGGTTGTGGAAATTGCAGAGATAATATTAACATATGTAAGGTTTTGTTTGCTATTTGTGTGTTTGTTTTTGTGTCAGAGTCTCATTCTGTTGGGCAGGCTGGAGTGCAGTGGCACCATCATGGGTCACGGTAAGCTTGAACTCCTGGGCTCAGGTCATCCTCCTACCTCAGCCTCCCAAGAAGGTGGATATACGAGAGCACACCATCATGCCCATCTAATTTTTATTTTATTTTGTTGTAGAGATGAGGCCACACTATGTTGTTCAGGCCGGCCTTGAACTTTTGAATTCAAGCAATCTTCCTGTCTTGGCCTCTCAAAGTGCTGAAATTGCAGATGGAAAGCACTGTGCCCAGTTGTAAGATGTTTAAAATAAATTCTAACACAATTTTTTATGCTCAATAATTGGTCATTATTAGAAAAATGATAATTATGATAATTTGTGCTCCTCTTCTGTAAATAAGTAGGAAGCCTTATATTTACATAATACTTTTAGTATAAAATTTTCTTTTAGTTTTACTTATTAATGACTATGCCGCAAATAAAAGAGTAAAATTCTTTTATAAGTTATATGTCTCATACATAGGCCACAAACAGACTGTTTCTCTTGATTATTGGCACATTACTTTTTCAATAACACTAAACAGTTGTCAGAAAAATAAAAAATCTTCTATCTTTGTCACAATTTACTAATATAAGATGATGTACTTGAAATTACTGCTTTGGTGTCTGAAATTGCTTAAAATTATTTGAAGAAATTTTTTGAAATTGCATTCAACCGGGCTCGGTGGCTCAGCCTGTAATCCCACGCTTTGGGAGGCTGAGGTGAGTGGATTGCCTGAGCCCGCGGGTTCGAGACTCGCCTGGGCAACTTGGCGAGACCTCATCTCTACAATAAATCAAAAACTAGCCGGGCATGGTAGCGCACGCCTGTAGTTCCAGCTACTTGGAAGGCTGAGGCGGAAGGATCGCCAGAGCCCAGCAGGTCGAGGCTGCGGTGGCCGGGAGCGGCCACTGCACTCCAGTCTGGGCAACAGAGTGAGACTCCCAACTCA
>CAUYQG010007963.1:0-16486 GCA_963574415.1 Tarsius wallacei | reverse complement strand
CGTTTGCCTTATTTTGTAGATTTGAGTCTAAAAGAATGTAAATGTTTTTGCACTATTATAAAACAAAATAATGTTTTATTTTTTATTTTGGTGTTTGTTTGTTTGTTTGTTTACAATCCTTTAAATGTGAAGAGCCACTCTGTTTTCTGTGGTAAGCCACAGTTACAGACCCCTCTGTGGAACAGGACAGGCTTGGAAAGATGGTGACGTGGCTGAGGAACATGGCTCACTTAGTCGATGTTCCAGCCCACAGCTCGGAGTGGTTCTGCACACAGTGCTCACTCCTTTGGCATGCTTGTGTATCTAAATGTATATAGACATATAAACATATATATGTATATATGTTGGTGTGATATGTATATTTATTATATATGTGTGTGTTGGTTATAGTTTTTGTTTTTGTTTTTGAATCGGAGTCTCACTCTGTCCCCAGACTGGAGTGCAGTGGCATACTCATGGCCACTGAAGCCTCAACCTGCTGGGCTCAGGTGATCCTTCCACCTCAGTCTTCCCAGTAACTGGAACTACAGGTGTGCGCCACCACTCCCAGCTAATTTTTTTATTTACTGTGGAGATGAGGTCTCGCCAAGTTGCCCAGGCCGGTCTTGTCCAGAGCTCAGGCAATCCTCTCATCTCCACCTCTTAAAGTGCTGGGATTACAGGTGTAAGCCACCATACCTATGAGTCAGATGACTTTTGAGGCTCATTTTTGCACTTGTGTGTCCACAAACATACAGTGCTTTTACTTTTAAAATTCCTCTCACATCTTGGAATTTCCCTTTCTCAGAAATTTTTGACCTAAAAGTACAACTTTGAATTATACATCCAGTGAACTTTTGGTCTCAATATTGTTTCATTTATGAAAACAAACATCATGCTGCCTTCTTTCAAAGCTTTACAGTTGCCGGGGAGTTTGGTGTGAAATGCACCCTTCTGCTTTTCCTCAGCAGAAGTATAGTTGTAGTACTAGTAGCCAGTCAAGCATAGATTCCTTTTCAACTGTGAAAGATGTTAAGAGGTGATTTTTGTTTTCAGAGCTTAGAGTCTCTTCCTATATCATTTTAAAATCCTTTCACCCATTCCACATTGACCCACTTCTTAAACATAGTCTGGGTCAACCTCTCTGGAGCTGCAAATTTTCTGTGTATTTTAGTAAAAACCTTTTCACTCAAGTGACTCTGTACCACCACTTTTCAGCAGAAGGACCTGAACATGTCTTTTTGCAATTTTGGCCGACTGTTTTCCCTCCCTCCTTTTTATTTTCTAGAGACAGGGTCTCACTCTGCTGCCCAGGCTGGAGTACAGTGCCACAGTCATAGCTCACTTTAACCTCAAGCTCCTGGGCTCCACAGATCCTCCTGCCTCAGACTCCCAAGTAGCTGGAACTACAGGTGCACACCACCACGCCTGGATAATTTTTTTTGTTTTTGTAGAGACAGGGTCTTGCTATGTTACCCAGGCTGTACTCGAACTTCTGGCTTCAAGCTATCCTCCCACCTCAGCCTCCCAAAATACTGGGATTATAGGCATGAGCCTCTGCACCCTGCCAGATTAGGGTTTCTACTTGTTTACTGACCTTACTTTAGGTTGCTTTTGTTTTGTTTTATCTGGGGGGGTGGAGGAGGGATCTAACAAATGCTGAACAAATCACTCTGTCAAGTAATATACCTTCCTGAATCAAGCTCTCCAGCCAGCTGCTGAGCGTCTCCAGTGCGTTCTATATTTTCACACTGGATGTTGCTCTTCAGAACCTGTTTACCCCATTACATGATTTGGAATATCATTCCCACATTCATGCTAGAGCCTTCCCTTAACTGGAGGAAATAAAAATGCCATTTCAGTGACTTGTTTTAAAACAGCTTCTGCTGTTTAACACTCTTGAAGAGAGGTTTGCTGGAAAAATACTGGTTGCCTCTCTAGCTCTGTCAGCAAAATTCCATTCAGAAAAGTGTATGTTTAATGATAAACAAGAATTCAGGATTATATTTAATTCTGACTTTTTCTTATGCTATTTGTTCTAAACAAACACCATTAGTGAAAGAAAAAGTACAAGACATGCTTTCCAGAACCTTTTTTTTTTTTTTTTTGAGTCAGGTTCTCATGCTGTCACCCAGACTAGAGTACAGCGGCACGGTCATGGCATACCCAGCCTTGACCTCCTGGGCTCAAGCAATTCTCCTGCCTCAGCCTCCCGAGTAGCTAGGACTACAGGCATTCACTACTTCGCCTGGCTAATTTTTTGATTTTTTTGTAGAGAAGAGGTCTCACTTTGTTACCCAGGCTGGTCTCAAACTCCTGGGCTCAGGCAGTCCTGCGGGTTCATCCTCCCAAAGTGTTGGGATTACAGGTGTGAGCCACTGCGCCCAGTCCCACAATTTTTTTTTTTTTTGAGTTAGAGTCTCACTCTGTCTCCAGGCTGGAGTGCAGTGGCACTTGCGCCCAGGGCCACTGCAGCCTCAACCTGCTGGGTTCAGGCGATCCTTCGGTCTCAGCCTTCCAAGTAAGTGGAACTACAGGCACGTGCTATCATGCCTGGCTAATTTTTTGATTTATTGTAGAGATGAGGTCTCGCCAAGTTGCCCAGGCTGGTCTCAAACCCTTGGGCTTAGGCAGTCCTCTCTCCTCAGCCTCCCAAAGTGCTGAGATTACAGGCTTGCGCCACGGCGTCTGGCCTCACAATTTTTTTTAAATGAAGAAAGCATTATGTGTTCAGAGTAGATATTACATAAAAGAGCAGGAGAGGACAGTTGTTAAGGTTAGGACCATGTTTATTTTGGAAGTTTGTGGTTCATAAACTGAAAATGATACCTATCTAGGAAAGAAGTGTGGCTATTTAGAATTTTTTCATGTCTTTTCGAAAACAGATGAATAGCCAGGACTTATTTATCAGTAGAAGCATCTATTTGCATAAAACATCCCATAGTTCAAGAGTCTATTCTGTTAGTTGAACTCCCCCTACATACAGCAATCAAATAGATAAATAATACCATTAAAAAGTTGTCCTTTTTTGAAATCCACCCAGAAAATGCAATATGACTTCCTGCTTTTCTATTTCTTTTAGACTTGTAAGAATTTAGCCCCTAATACTCTCTCAAAAGTACCCGCCACCCAAGCTTGATAAACCTATACTGCTTCTTAACAAATGGCAAGACTCACTCATCTTGTACTACCCTAAAATAAACGTGTTGCAAATGCCAGAAAAGGATCTTGTGATCCTTGCTTCTAAGCCAGTAACTTTGTTAGGCAGGCAATTGTTTCTCTCTCCTTTTTATAAGAAAGGAGATTTTTCTACTCTCTTATGACAACTTCTCTTGAAGGATTGAACTAGAAGGAATATTTAGTATGTTACCCACAAAAAAAGAAAAGACTTTCAGAAAAGCGAAAATCAATGAAAGAATAAGCCTTGTGAAATCACAAGGCCTAACCTCTCTTTAAAAACAAAGCTTTTCTAATGACAATGCAGAAAGGATTACCTTCTTAGAAACTTCTCAGCCAAAACCAGCTTTGAAAACCCAGTGGCTTACAAGACAGCACTGCTGCCTTGCTTGTCTGTGAGCCTTGTTCCAGAACAAGCCAGGTTCAGGTAATGGCTTTCTATTGTTTGTAAAAGAAAAGGCAGGAAAAGTACACAGCTTGTCCAAGTTTCTATTCTATAAACTGAAAATAGAAATTTTCCTTGTGAGCACAGTTTAAATGTGAGGACGTCTCAATATAAAATGAGTTGGAAAATATTTTAAAGGTGAAAGATCACAATAATATTTGGCCTGAGTCCTCGTAACTGGTATTTTTAGGCATAGTTTAATATATTTTTAGACCACCAAGTGACTTCAGTAAAGTTTCTTTTTTGTGCCAAATTTCATTTTGTTTAGTAGAAAAAGCTGTCATTTCATCTCATACCACCTACATTTTGATGCATTCCCGAATCTGGAGGATTAAGGAAAAGAAACCATGAGGTGTGCAGATACTGGAAATAAACTAAAGCCCTCATCTGGGCTTCAGGACACAGTGGTGGGTGACACCATCCTGGACACATCTAGCAAGTGACCCCCTCAGCTGTAGTAGCTTTTTAGAGACACAGAGGAAGTCAAATGAAACTGTCTTATTTTTTTCAGGGTTAGAACTCTTAGAGAACAATAACTCAGATCTTATTGGATTTTGGACGTTTTCCAACAGAATATTTTGGAATAGAGAATGACATAAATATTTTTCTGACATTATGCCTTCAAACTCTTGATTTTGCATTTTACCTCAGTCAGCGCGTGTGTGTGTGTGTGCATGCTCACACGTGTATTGTACATGCAGGTCAAACTAAGAAGGGAGGAGGTACCAGGCTACGCATCTGAAGGTGTTGCGGTCTGGAGCATTCAATGGATTTGAGGCTGGTTGGCTGTTCCCATCTCCTTAGGAATGCCAAATCCATTCATTTCCTTGCTTTCTGTATCCTTGCCCATCTCCAGCCCTAGTACCAATGGAGTGGTAATTGCAACAAATTGAGGGGCTTCGTTTTCCACTCTGCCTTCCAGCTGCCCTGGCCTCCCTCCCCTGTGCAGGCAGCCTGTCAGGGGTGGTGGCATACCTGTCCTGGCCCTCACCCTTCCTTTACTTGCAGTATTCACTGGAATTGTCCCCTTCTGGGATGACCCTTATCTTTTCCTAATCGCTTGTGTAACTCAGAATTATTCAGTAGCTTCTAAA
This sequence comes from Tarsius wallacei, assembly GCA_963574415.1. Taxonomy (NCBI): domain Eukaryota; kingdom Metazoa; phylum Chordata; class Mammalia; order Primates; family Tarsiidae; genus Tarsius; species Tarsius wallacei. The sequence goes on along the minus strand of CAUYQG010007963.1, from coordinate 11,791 downwards.
GAAGTACCTTATACACTTGATTAAAAGCCCAAAGAGGCTTCCGTGAATTTTTTTCTCCTGCTTGAGCAGCATCTGCCAATTTCCCTGATTTTCCTGCTAATTATCTTCTCATTAGCCAGAATTTATTTAACATATCATGGCTCCAATAAGACTGAGCGCTGACTGAGGATGCAGTGGATATAGAGTGAAAGGTTTATACGCCTTACTTGAATAGAGTGTATGTCTGCCATCTACATGCTTATTTAGAAATGGGAATCTGTTTTTGGAACAAGAGAAATCTAAATCTAAACTGCTGAGTTCCCTTCCCACTTTTGCCATGGCTCCAGACCTAAGATATGGCATGTCACGTTCTCTCTAACACTGTTGCTTTGGAATTACGTGGGGTCAAGAGCTTGACCTTCAGAATGAGCCAGCAAGTCTGCATTCTGGCTCTGCCACTTGGTAACTGAGTGTCTTTGGGCAAGTTTATTTAGCTTTCTTCAGCCCTAGTTTGCTCACCTATAAAATGAGAATAATATCTATCTGATAGTGTTGATATTAATCATGGTAACATATGTAAAGCGTACCTGGAACCTAATAAGCACTCAATAAATGGTAGTGGTTGTTATTATTATGACTATTACTGATGGATAAGATTGGAATTGTTTTTGCACTTTACAAAGTACTGGTAGACTGAAATTTTTGAAGTCCATTTGTTTAAATAGAGAAAGTAATTGAGTATACAGATCTCCAATACTCAGTGTTTAAAGAGAAACCAAAATCTGCAATATTCCTAGCATCAATTTGCTTTCTTTGGGCATTCCAGTTCAGGTTTATTAACAGTATTCATCTCAAGGATTGCACAGAGATAAACACACATGTAACCCATATATACACAATCAGCTTATATGTATGTACAGTATTTATTACATTTTTTAATATGGCATAATAAATTATATTATAGGCATGTGAAAATGGAGCCCTTAGACTGGCTCATTCATTTCAAGGGAGATTTCCCCCAAATCTAAAATGTAACATGTAAAATCTAAATGTTATAATTTTGCAAGTGTCTACCATTGTATCATAGGTAGGTTAGCCAGTGATTTGGATTTGAGGCTTAGTTTTTTGTTGTTGTTGTTGTTTTTAATGAGACCATTATCGAGCCTTTAAAAATATTCTTAAATTCCCAATTATTATCTTACAGAGAAATATGTCAGAGATTGAAAGTGAAAAGAGTTTTAACTAACAAAAATGCAAAATCTAATTTGTGGGAATACATAAAAATTCCAATAACTTGTGGGATAAAATTAAATCACTGAGGTTCATTGGCTTCACAACATTTTAAGTTTGGCTCTAGATGTTCTAATTTCTAAACAAGTTTTTCTTTATTAAAAAAGAACGTAAAAAGTATATAATATATGGAAGAAGTACTGTGTATGAATATATATGTTTTGCCCAAGTTTCTACAGATGGGGTTGGTTGTGTCTGGTAATTGGATACAATTAAATGTTAAGTAAAGTTTCAGTAATATACCAAAAATACAAAGTACAGGAATAAAAATTCCATTTTCTTTTTGTTCCAGGTTCTCTGGGAGATGCTAACAAGGGAGGTCCCCTTTAAAGGTTTGGAAGGATTACAAGTAGCTTGGCTTGTAGTGGAAAAAAACGAGGTAAGACTACGTTTCTCCATTCAGGTACATAGATCAGAAAACAGTATTGGGGTTTTGCAAAAGACTTTTTCATCTTCTTCAAATTGAAAGTAAGTTCACGCTTATGGAAAGATTAGCAGTAGGAGCTAACACAAAGGGTCAAAGTGATGTTATTCCTCATGAATGGACCCTTTACATCTAATTGTTGCAGCTTCACGTCGTGATGCTGTAGATCAAAAATTGTACAAGTACTGTACTAGTTTCTCAGTCTCAATTGTAAAACCTAGGGGTTTGTTCTTAGTGATGAAAGAAGCCATTGCGTCCAAGGTAGGGGAACAGTTTAACTCCATCTCCTGCGTTTAGGACATCTTTTTTCCTGGCCGGGAGTTGATATATCTGTAAGAGACCTTCAGCTACTTCAACTTACCTCTCCCAGCAGGAGTCACTATAGTACAAGAAACTGTCGCTTAGATGAGAATTTCAAAAATAAAAGAAGAAAAAATAGTTTCAAAAAAGGGAAAAATTACAGTTTTGCCACCTACGTTGAACACTACATTGAAGATGAGCTCCTCACTGGAATTGGCGAGGCAGTGGCATAACTGTCCGCTTCTTCATGCAGAGCCTTTCCATTTCAAAAGAACTTCAGTGGCGTAAACACCGTTTGTGCTGTGTCCCCAGCCTCGCTCCTCTTCTTCCCACAAATTGAGGCTTTCAGTTAGTTGGACCTATGAGCCCACATCAGAGAACATGGTACATTCATATCAAAGAGAGCAACTACATTTTGAAAGGTTTAAAATTGTGACTGAAACGCACAGCCATGGAAATTCTCAGCATAAGGATGAAGCATCCGATATCAAGGTATTATGAGAACTTAGATCATGCCATGGAAGCAGGCAGTTGTCTTTGCAATGCAAAACGTTATTTCACAAAAGTTCTTCATTTCCAAATCTTATCTGTGCCCTCCACAAAGGATGAGAGTGCAACCTTAGGATAAAATAATTTGCCAAAAAGGTGAATATTTAAAGATATTCCCTCTTAAATGCTCTAAAAGAATTAGATTGATCTGCTCCCCTTGTGAGTGCAGGAACAAATTAGATTAATCAAAAAGCTGCTATTGACTAAGAGATACCAAGTTTCCATCTTTTGGATGACATTATCTGGAGTTACCTTAAAATTTGTCCTTTTGATTGATTGGGAATGGATGAAATGTTGATGATAGCTGAACTTGGTGGGAAAGAGCTGCCAATTTAAGAAATGAAACTGAGTTACATGCAAGAATGTGCCTTACTCGTCATTTCCAGGAGCTGTTCCATTTTAATTAAACGTGCTAGTGGTTCCTAGTATGCTATTAAATAAGACCTCACACACAGAATAACTGATACTGTCACGATGTGGGGACCCACATGCTTCTGTTCTGGTTTTGTTTGTTAGTTTGTTTTTTGCCAGTGAGATGATAAAATATCTGCTTCTGGATTTACAAATGAAAGTGAAGAAAATTACTAACATTGTGTTGACTCTGGAGCAAAACCCTCAGTGTAATCTTTTCCCTCTATGCTGTTCCAAGAGAAAGTTTTTTAAAAAACTAACTGAACCCTTCTAATATGTATATGGAAGAAAAAATGATATCTTTAAAATAATAATTTACCTAAAGAATGGCAGAATAGATATAAATCTAAAGCACTTTTAAAAACATTGGAATATCTGTCAAGGATTTTTAAAGCTGAAGAAAAAAAGTGAATTTAGAAGCTACCTGAATTGTTGACTTGAGAGTTGGGAATCACCCATGAATAACCTTCAGAACTTCTTCAGTATTGTGCCTGAGGAAACAATCTCCTTTCTCTCCAGAAATCCTATAGAGTTCACTGCTTTATTCATGGTATGTTCAGATGACTAGCTAATAACTGATGAAGACAAATTAGTTGCCTCCCATACTATTAAATATAAAAGTAAGTTGAAAGAAACCCATATGACAAAATAAATTTTCTCAACTTTCTAATGAAGTTAAATGAAATTCAGTAGTGTAAGGATACATATCTGCTATTCTCATTCTGTACAATATTTATTTTTCAAAAATCTGGAAATTAAGTTTAAGTGTAATTTTCAGTATCATTATTTAAGGTGGTATCTTCATTTCATCTCACAAATGGAAGTACTTACTTCCAAACAGGTTCTGTTGACATAGCATTAAGATAATTCCCAAGAATTTATTTCATTTCATAACAAAACTGAGAATTTGACAGCAAGAAATGCAATTTACAAAATCTCTTCAACTTCTGATTATTTTATTTATTTTATTTTTTGTTGAATACCTTGGGTTACAGGTTGAAAAGAGAAAGATGTATTTTTAACAGCCCTTATTTAAATAAACAGTATCGTGTTCAAACACTCAGAGAGACTCTTTAAACGTGATGTAGTCACCCTAATCCAAGTATAGGGGTTGTCTTTTCTTTTTAACTTTTGATTTTGAAATAATTACAGACTTACAGGGATTTACAAAACTGTTACAAAGAATCCATGTACCCTTCACCCAGCCTCCCCCACTGGTGACATCTTATTTATCTGTGGTAACTACCAAGACTGGGGAATTGAGGTTGGCACACTACTTTTTTTTTTTTTTGAGTTGGAGTCTCACTCTGTCGCCCAGACTGGAGTGCAGTGACCGCTCCCAGCCACCGCAGCCTCGACCTGCTGGGCTCAGGCGATCCTTCTGCCTCAGCCTTCCAAGGAGCTGGAACTACAGGCGCACGCTACCACGCCTGGCTAATTTTTGATTTATTGTAGAGATGAGGTCTCACCAAGTTGCCCAGGTGGGTCTCGAACCCGCGGGCTCAGGCAATCCACTCACCTCAGCCTCCCAAGGCACGGGATTACAGGCTGAGCCACCGAGCCCGGCAGCACACTACTTTTAACTAGACAATAGACCTCATTCATTTTTCACCATTTAGGATTGCTTTTTGCATCTATAGCAAAATCAGTATTTCCTAAGAATTACATCTGAAGAACTTTCTTTCTAAATCCTTGATAATGAAATAAGGCCTTAAAACAATCATTTTTCTCATATGAAATCCTATTAAAACTAGATTCACAAAGCTCTGCTAAACTTTTCAAAATAAATAATGAACTTGTATAGATAGATGTATACAGATACATCTATTTGCTTTTATCATGTCCATGGAACTCAATCAGTGGTCATTCCGAATGTTCTAGCAGCATAATTTCTATTTTTATAAAATACTTAGTTTCTTGTATATAATGTGTTTGTTCTAAGTAGCAAAATGACTTGATTAACAGAAATCTTTATAAAATGTCTCTGCTCTTTACTATACTTTAGAAAAAAACTAAAACGTCACTTAAAAATAATTTTACATCCTATGTAGAAAATGATGCAAAAATGAATATGGTCTTTAAAAAAAAAAGTCAAGTGTAATTAGTGATTGGGAAGTCTTTTAAATTGATTTAAAAATATTTAAGTTTTGGGCCGGGCTCGGTGGCTCAGCCTGTAATCCCGCACCTTGGGAGGCTGAGGTGAGGGGATTGTCTGAGCGCGTGGGTTCGAGACCCACCTGGGCAACTTGGCGAGACCTCATCTCTACAATAAATCAAAAAATCAGCCGGGCGTGGTAGCGCGCGCCTGTGGTTCCGGCTCCATGGAAGGCTGAGGCAGAAGGATCACCTGAGCCCAGCAGGTCGAGGCTGCGGTGGCCGGGAGCGGCCACTGCACTCCAGTCTGGGCAACGGAGTAAGACTCCAACTCAAAAAAGAAAAAAAAAAATATTTAAGTTTGAAGTAATGTTGCAAACCTGGTACTAATATATTTGGTTATTTCAGAATGTGTCAGTGCATTAAGAATGCCCACAGTTTTATAGTCAGGACTTAAATACTTTGGATTCTATTTTAAAGTACTTTTAATTGCACCAAAATAACCTATTACATAAAGTGTCTGAATCTGATAATTGATCATATCAGGTTATTTACAATAATTGTATCTCCTTGCATAATGTCTCAGACATGCTATCTAAATAATTTTTTTAGTATGAGAAGATGACAAAAATGATCAGCATTCACATTCAGCCTGTTCACATTTCAGTTCTTGGAAATATGTTCAAATAAAATTATATTGAAAAATATTACCCTTTACAAAAACTCATTATTTTTAGTTACATATAGAGTACATTCAGTTGCACAACTGCAATTATAGTCTGTGTTGGCCAGGCGCAGTAGCTCACACCTGCAATCCCAGCACTTTGGGAAGCAGAAGCAAGAGGACACCCTGAGTCCAGGGATTCAAGACCAACCTGGACAACAAGGCGAGACCTTGTCTCTACAATAACAAAAAGTTAGCCAGAGGTAGTGGTGCATGCCTGTGGGCTCCAGCTATTTGGAAGGCTGAGGTGGAATGACTGCCTGAACCCAGCAGGTTGAGGTTGCGGTGGCCGTGAGTGTGCTACTGCACTCCAGCCTGGGCAACAGCGTGAGACTTCAACTCAAAAAAAAAAATTATCGTCTGTTTTTATTAGTTCTCACCTCACAACCATTTTATATTAAAAAAAGAAGTAAAACCCAAATTTCTTTTTTACCATCATCAAAAATTTTGCAGTTCACATGATAGTAAAATAATAGTACAGTTAATACATCCTGGTCTAGTCTGTGAACTCACAAGACTAAGAGTTTAGAAGTACTTAGCATAGCCTTGAATTTGGAGAGGCTTGTTTGGGCTTTTATTTTGTTTGGGTTTTAAGATTATCTGCAAATTCCAAATACAGATGATCAGTTTTCTTGCCAAAGCAACTGTTTTTCTAGTTTTGCATGTAGCTTCCCCCAAATCCAACAAAGTTCAGTTTTAAGTTTTTCATTTGCAACACTTCTTTGGCAAACAGTGCTGTGAAATAAATCTTAGTACTTCTTAGTACAGCAGTTGTCAACTTCTTCATACCCAGTGCTCTTTTTATAACAACTGCATTAATGCCCCCTCACTCCCCTAAAATGAAATTCTGAGGTAATACAACTTACCTTCACACATTATATTTTAAGTCAATATAATGCTCTAACTGTAATATAAAAGAGAAGTAAATGAAATATGGATTGCAGCATATAAATGCTCAGTCATGCCCACACTAGAGCTGATAAGGGAGCAGTTTGAGGAGCTTGCACTTGTGGATAAATAGAATTCAGCAGCTACAAATGGAGCCTGATAGAGCTGGGTTGTGTGAATGACTCCAGTACCAGGAGCAGTACTGTTGTTGGCTACATTTTTCCAAAATCTTGGAAAAGTTGTGAATATACAAAAATCAATTTTCCTTTTATTTATTTTATTTGGTCGTTGCATTTTTGAAAAGCTCAATGTATTTTGAAACTGTTTTAAAAAATACTTTGTGTTCATTTGTAAATTAGAGTTGGATTCTAGGCCTGGAAAATTGTAAACCTCATTGTTTGATTCTCTTGTGAAGGCACATGGGGCATGGGAAATCTTGTGGGATACAGGAGAGTTCTTGATCGTGTAGGATTTGATGGTATATTGATGGATGTGTGACATTCCTGACCCACTATCTTTAAATGCAAGTTGCAGCCTTCCAGTCTCTAAAACAAAAATGCTTCTGCAAAATAGGGCCATCCCATGTTCTATGAGAATCACGATTGTAGAATGTTAGAACAGGACTGGTCTTCATATTATAATTTATGGCATGTCAGGTCCCTACAGTATGTGGGTTTGACCAAAACAAAGCCACAGTGAGTCCTACATTCAGAATGTCTTATGTACCAGTGAGAAAATGCACAATTCTTGAAAATGATCTTGTGACCTTCTATGTCAAAGATGTTTTCAGAGTTGTTCACCTACTGCCACATCTAAACTAGTTACCTGGCCTATTTACATACGTCATGAATTGCCTATAAAAGTACAGTGACTTGTGGTTTTATAATTAGTATTTAAGTCCCACTTGCTTCTCTCCTACTGTAGTTTCTCTTAGACTTGATTTTATGTTTTGTTGCATTTGTTGTGCTGACCCTGACTTCTCCACCCACTGCAATTCCTCTTTGGAGGGAAATTATGAAACTAAATATTATGAATCTAAACATAAATTCTCACCTGTCATATGGTAATCAATGGAAGCTTTAAATTTCATGTCTTGTTTATGCTCTTAAGTTAACTTTTTGTGACCTTGCAAATAGTATTCGCTTGCATTTATGAGTAAAACCCTGTGTTTTGTTTTGTTTTGTACCCCCACCCCACCCCCCCACCCCCACCCTTCATTGTAGAGATTAACCATTCCAAGCAGTTGCCCCAGAAGTTTTGCTGAACTGTTACATCAGTGTTGGGAAGCCGATGCCAAGGTATGTACCTATATTTTTGTTGTTGTTCAGAATTCTGAAATTCCACTTGTTTGGCTTTGAGTTTTTAAAAGTTGCAGTAATAAAATTCATTGCAAAGCAAAGTTGGGTTGATGTTCCTGTGAGCCCCAGATTGACTGGTAGGTTTTCTGTTGACATCTGCTTATCTTGATAACTAGTGGCTCATTATTAACTCTTTCTTACAGCACTTTTTGGCATTCTTGACTCAGTAAAAATAATTGTATTCTTTTGTTTTAATCTCTAATAGTAACTACTGTACCCTTTATGTTATAAAAATGACTAACACACCATACTTATAATCTACCAGGCACTGCATGTGTGGTAACTTATGTATTCCTCAGAATCTCTCCATGAAATAGGTTCCATGGTGATCCTGCTTTTACAAAGGAAAAACCAAGGCACACAGAGGTTGAGTCATGAGCTCAAGGCCACACAGCTAGTAAGCGGTAGGGCTGGAGGTGAGCCCCAGCAGTCTGGCACAGTCTGTGCTCTCAGCCACAGCACTGTATTGCCTTTCTAACCAAAGAGTGGGCAAAAAGCACTTGTAGAGAATCCTGATATGTGTTCCCTGTCCAGTTTCAGTGGTGTTTTGAGCTGTCACAATAGAGTTGGAGAAATTCCAAAATGTGGTCTTTCATGTGGTTATCACATTTGAGCATGAATGGCCCATTTCCTTTCCCTGCAAAGATCATTTTAAAAGACTCTCACATACATTCAAAAATATTTACAGATAAAATGATAGGCTAGTCTTGGATTTGCTTCAAAGTAAAGCGGGGGAAATGGATGACGGTATAGATTAAATAAGGTAATTTTGGAAGCTGAGTGATAGTATATGGAGGCTCACACTGTTTTCTCTACTTTTGTGTATATTTGGAATTTTCCATTCCAAAAAGTTTAAAAATAAAGAAGATTCTGGCAGGACATGGTGGCTCACACTTGTAATCCCAGCACTTTGGGAGGCCTAGGTGGGAGGTTTGCTTGGGTCCAGGAGTTTAATACCAGCCTAGACAACATAGTGGGACCCTGTCTCTACAAAAAAATTAAAAATTAGCCAGGTGTGGTGGCTTATGCCTGTGGTCCCAGCTACTTGGGAAGTTGAGGTGGCTAGAGATCGCTTGAGGCCAGGAGTTCAAGGTTACAGTGAGCTATGGTCGTGCCACTATACTCTAACCTGGGCTGTAGAGTGAGACCCTGTCTCTTAAAAAAAAAAAAAGGATGCTCACAGATTAAACATTAGAATAAGAGAGCAGTACACTCAAGAAAGGCACTGAAATTTTACAGTTCAAATTCAGTTTTTCATGGAACTAGAGGTATTACAATGGACCTTTTCAATAGAGACCTGAAAAGTACAACCAAAGAATGGAATTTCTTCTTTAATTTAAACCCAATTCCAATCTGACTCCCAAAAAGAGGGAATGATGATAAAACATAGTCCATTCTTCTATAAGGTGTTCCTTTTCTTTCTAAAAATCTAGATATCAATTTTATTTATCTCTAAGTTATTTTACATTATTGTTGTTGCTATTATTATTATTATTTTAGAGATAGAGTCTCTCTCTGTTGCCCATGCAGTGGCATGATCATAGCTCACTGCAATCTCGAACTCCTGGGCTCAAGCAATCCTCCTCCTGAGTCAGTCTCCCAAGTAGGTTGGTCTACAGGTGCATGCCCAGCTAATTTCTGTTATCTTTGTAGAGGCAAGATCTTGCTATGTTGCCCAGGCTAGTCTCTAACTCCTGACCTCAAGTGGTTCTCTTGCCTCGGCCTCCCAAAGTGCTGAGATCAGGGATCATAGGTGTAGGTCACTATGCGGCTTACAACAATTCTTTTTTCTTATTTTTTAGATTGGAAAATACAGTTTATTTAGGAAGTAAATTAGAGAGAGAGAGACGATTCACCTCCCCAAGGCAGGGAAGGGAGCCAAAGCTAAAAAAGCATGGCGGCCATAGCTCAAAGAGCCACATGGACACAGCAGAGTTTAACAAAGCAATGGCCAGGTTTTGAATTTCTTAATCAGAAACTCAGTACTACATTATTTAAAATTCTAAGAATGTATATTTATGGTACACTGATTATATGATAGTGTAAACACCTATCTGAGGCAGAAGGATCTGAACCCAGCAGTAGCTGTGATTCTGCCACTGCACTCCAGCCTGGGCAACAGAGTGAGACTCCAACTCAAAAAAAAAAAGAATTTAACATGTTTCTTGGCTAGGAGCTGTGGCTCATGCCTGTTATCCTAGTACTTTGGAAGGCCGAAGCAGGAGGATTACTTAAGGCCAGGAGTTTGAGACTAGCCTGGGCAACATAGTGAGATCCTGTCTCTACAAAAAGAAAAAAGGGCGGGGGGAGGGAGGAGAATTTAACATATTTCTTAACTGTGTTAATATTTTTATTTAGGGTTGTTATATTTTTATTAGTACTCTGTGATGAAGTTGCCTGGGTTTTGAGTGGTCTGCCCTACCCCTTTTTAGGCCCTATTATTTTTGGTGTGTGAGTTTGCAGAATGTGGGGACTTTTTTAAAAGCATTAAGAGAAATGCCTACACATTGCAACTAATTTGGTGGAAACTATAAGCAGGAATTGGCAAGCTTGTTTTAAAATGTTTTGTTTTATTTTTAAAAATTTTTTAATTTTTATATTTGAGTTGGAGTCTCACTCTGTCACTCAGGCTGGAGTGCAGTGGCATGCTCACGGCCACCGCAGCCTTGACCTGCTAGGCTTAGGCGATCCTTCCGCCTCAGCCTTCCAAGTAGCTGGAACTACAGACACACACCACCATGTCCGGCTAGTTTTTGTGATTTATTGTAGAGACGAGGTCTTATCAAGTTGCCCAACCTGGTCTCGAACCTGCGGGCTCAGACAATCCTCCCGCCTCAACCTCCCAAAGTGCTGGGATTACAGGCTGAGCCACCGCTCCCGGTCAGAATGTTTTATCTTAAACTGTTAAAATGGTATCATACTACCCTTTCCCTACTCTACCAGTTATGTATTCATTGTGACATATAAGTAATTTTGGTAGTATTTTTTTCTCTGATACTTAAATAGAAGTTTTGCCAGAAACTATTTGCATTGAATTAGATTATTGCAACTAGATCTCTATAATTTTAATACATTTCAATATGTAAAGCAGGGTTTGAATTTCTTAATCGGAAGCCCAGTACTAATTAATTAAAATTCCAAGAATGTGCATTTGTGGTATATTGATTAAATGGTAGTATGAACACCTTACACAACAAGGACATTAGGCTGGTGTTGAAGCCATGAAGTTGGCATGTCTTTGACATGTAGCAAGATGACCCTACTTAGGGCCAAAGGAATCTTGTGTTCCAGACATGTAAAATGTAAAGGAAGTTTAAGATTGAATTTTATTTCCTCAATGATATTGTGTTCTGTTGAAAATACATGACTCTGTATTTGATCTGTCTGAACGCTGGCCACAGCCCACATTTCCGGTTCTCTCGCAGCTACCCTCCTCTGGACACACCTCACATGCCTTCATTGCATCCACATGCTCCCTCCTCCTTTGCTTTATCCCCTGAACACTTCGTCGTCCATCAGGCTTCCTTGGTTATTCTGCTTACACCAGCCCAGTCTTAGTACTCCTTTTCCTAAACCACAGTTCAGACTACTGCTTTACCTTATACTGTCGCTTTTTTAAAAATATCTTTTCTTAGCCGGGCTCGGTGGCTCAGCCTGTAATCCCGCGCCTTTGGGAGGCTGAGGTGAGTGGATTGCCTGAACCCGCGGGTTCGAGACCCGCCTGGGCAAGCGAGACCTCATCTCTACAATAAATCAAAAAATTAGCCGGGTGTG
>CAUYQG010007961.1:0-13375 GCA_963574415.1 Tarsius wallacei | reverse complement strand
CATCATTATTTTTCAAAGGCCCCTACACTCTCATCAAACCATCATTGTCTCTTGAATAACAGTAAAGTATTGACTGGATCATCAAACTGAGAGGTGCAGAGATCCTGATTGCTATCATCTCAGCCTTGGGGTTTCAGAGGCAGCTCAGCACTGATTCTAGAGCCAGTCGCTCTGAATTCAATGTCTGACTCTGCCACTTTAGAGCGACAGGATCTTTCTTGGATGAGTCACTCATCTCTCTGGCCTCCATTTCCTTATCTGTTAATATGGAAATAGCTATAATTAACTACCTTATAGAACTGCTGTGAAGATATAAGATATATGTGGCATATGTGAGTTATAACAGCACCTGGCATATAAGAAGAGCTATGGAATTATTAACTTTATGATTATCGTTTTTTAAACCCAGCTTGTTAACTTCCTCCTTATTTAGAGAACATTTTCCATTTTCTGAGTCTTAGAAGGAGCAGAGTCCACCTCCCACAGCAGAGGATACAAAAGGCAGTTATTCATCTTCCCAGGATCCCTTGCAGCTGGAGCAGAGGCATGTGACCATTCTTTCACCAATCAGAAACATCCACCCCAGGCTATTCATTGAATCCTTGTGATGCCACAAGTTTTGGAAGTGGGAAGAAGTCATGGGGTAGCAGTGGTCATTGCAACAAGACTTAATCCTCAGGGCAGCTGTGGCAAGGCTAGGAGAAGGGTCACTCCCAGCAATGCCAGCCATGCATCTGGCATATAGGAATTGTGGCATTAATGCCCTTACTCAGGCACTATGAGATGACCAGAGCATCCTCTGGCTGCATGCCCTCTGAGCTTGACTTTCCAGCTCTCCTTGTGATGCAGTGAGTCACCCATATCCTTGAATTAATTTATTCCTGGTAGGCCAGGCTCAGTGGCTCAGCCTGTAATCCCAGCACTTCAGGAGGCCAAGGTGAGTGGATTGCCTGAGCCCACGGGTTTGAGACCAGCCCAGGCAACTTGGCAAGACCTTGTCTCTGCAATAAATAAAAAGTTAGCCAGGCAAAGTAGCACTCGCCTGTAGTTCCAGCTACTTGGAAGGCTGAGGAAGAAAGATCACCAGAGCCCAGCAGGTTGAAGCTGGGGTGGCTGTGAGTGTGCCACTGCACTCCAGACTGGGTGACAGAGTGAGACTCCAAAACAGAAAACAAAACAAAACAATTTTATTTCCTGTTTAAGGCGACTAGAGTCTGTTTCTATGACTTACTGCTAAGAACCCTTCCTGATACAGTAATGCAGAGCAGAAACCTTTCTCAAAGTTCTGGAAAAACTTGAGCTTTAATTTTTTTAAAGTATCGACCTCATAAAGAAACATCTCCCACCATGACCAAGTCAAAGTAGTTCTGTAGCTGGCATTGATGGGGGTACCCCTACCCTTTACCAAGATGCTCACAGAGCATTTGCAGCCAAGACAGTCAAAGGAACCCAGAATGTCTGCTTTGCCTACTACTCACACACCAGGATGCTACCTGAGCTCCCCAGGGAAGAGTGAGAAATGAGAGGAAGGGGTAGAGGAGGAGAGGGAAAGCAAGAAGCTCCTGGTAGTGATGTGTTTACCACATTAGAATCAAACACAAAGATGTGTGAGGGCACAGAAGAGTTTGGCAAGAGTAGCCTGAGCCCTGCCAGGGGAAGCCCGTCAGAGGGGGAAGAAACCACAGCCAGTTTCAAGGGACTTTTAAGCAGCCAAATCTGTGGCTAAAACTCTCCTTCTGCAGTGTCCAGTGGAGTCGTGAGCTAAACTGGGAACCACAAACATGCCGTGGTCACAAATCATCCTTGCTTTCAAGATGGCAGAACTGCTGCAGGGAAGGATCCTGGCAGAGTTGGGATGAGTGGGTTCAGTGATTAGTCACAGGGTCTAAGGTGGCATTAGAATCACCTGGCAGGCCTATCAGTACGCAGATGACCAGGCCACACCTCAGAGTGTCTAATTTACAACTTTCTGGTTTCCTTCTAGCAAATTCCCAGGTGATACTCATGCTTTGATACCCACTGGCTTAGAATGAGCCATTTACAGCTTCTTCATCTGTAGAATGGGAACAGTAACCCTAGCTCACAAGATGGGCCTGAGCCTCGATTACACTAACGGATATGAAACTGTGGTGTACTGAACTGCACCATCAAAACGTGAGTTGTTTATGATGATGTTAATGCACATTTCCCAGCGTGAACTGGTGTGCAGCTGAACAGTCATAAGTGATGCATTTATTGAATCCTCGTGCTATGCTCAGTACCACTGAGAACACAGTGAATCTTTACGACGTCATTCATAGGGTCTCAGAAACTGCAACTTTAGGCAATACGATGTATAACAAGACCAATTTCACCATAGCCTAGCTGGTATATGCTAGAGTGAAGTTCCTACAGTGTATTTCTGATCACAAAAACATTGCCAAACTTCTAAATAAAGACCAAAACACTTCTAATATTAACATGAAAACAAGTATGAACTACACATCCATTTAAGAAAGATTAAGAAAAACATGGAAGATAATTATTTACCCAATTTTTGGTGAATCAGTTTGTGCCAGTGGTCATAGTGGTGGTGGATTAAATCGAGGAATAAATGTTTGCAAAAAGAACATTATAAGAAGTATTGCCTACCACCACGAAGTTCAAAAACAATCAACCCATGTGGCAGACTTGCTGGGCCCTTTTGGACTGCATTGTTTACTGTGGTATATTTGCAGCATTATCACAGACTTCATGAATTTTGTTGCCACAATAATTTTTATCCATCCATCCATTTGTTTTCTAACCTGCTTATTCCAGTTCAGGGTCATGGATAGCATGCAACCACCCTGGGCAGGAGTCCTTCCCATTGCAGGGCATACTCACACACATACCCACACTCACTCCAATTGGCACCATGCAGACACGCCAGTGAGCTCAATGTGCACAGCATTGGGATGTGGGAGGACATGCATTATATGGAGAAAACCTACATGCATGGGGAGAGAATGCAAACTCCACAAAGGAAAGGGCCCCAGCCAGTATCAATTTGCTTTCTCATCAGTGTTAGTCACTGATGAAACAACATTATCCGAGGACCTGCCATGAAAGCAATCAAAGTAACCCCCACCACCCCACCACATCAGTTGCTCTCGTGTATCTCCTCGTTTTCCACTCAAGACAACCCTTGCGTTTGGTAGTTCCATTTTATAGGCAGAAACTGTACCTCCGAGACATGAGAAGACTTCCCAAGGGCGACTGAGAGTGGACACTTTCTGGGTGCCTGAGCACATCCCAATACGCTGCCCCCTCTTCCTCTCAGAGTGGGCTTCCTACCCTCAGGGATTGACTGGATGTCAACTTGGTGCTTTGTGACCCTGACATTTGACTGAAGTTGTTGGATCAAAGGTTGACCCTTGACCTAAGCTGGTCCAATTAGCATCTCCCTCCTGGGAATTTAGATCCACTCCTGAGAGACCATAACTGAGTCACCGTGTGGACCAGAGGATGCCAGAATGAGAAGGGAAAGGAAGAAGCCTGCACAGAAGCAACAAACACAAGGACCAGAGTACTGGGGTGACCCCACTATAGCCCTGTCCTTGGATTCCATTCATTTGTGATTTTTAAAATTTTTAATAGATAAAAGAATATATTAAAATGTCAAATAATTTCAAATAAATAAATACTAATTTTTTTAGAAAATACAAGGGTAAAACTTTTTAAATTTTATATTGTGTTTCCTGTAAGTAGAAGAAAAGTTATCTCAAGTGGCTGCATATATAATAAAGATGTCACTCATGTCACTGAAAAGTCCAGGGGTAATTTTGGCTTTACATAGGACTGATTTGGTGGCTAAAATAATATAATCAAGTCCTCAATTTCTCTCTCTCCCTGGATCTCCCTTTCCCTTTCTCCTCTCCCTCTCTCCTTCTTTCCCTCTCTTCCTTTCTCCTTCTCTCTCTTTCTCTCTCCCCCTTGCCTTTTGTGATGTAGAATTCATCCTCAGGAGCCACAGGGTCCTTTGTAGCATTGGGCTTTTGTAGCCCAATGCTACAAAGGTAGCAAAACGGCTGCAGCAATTCCAGGCTTCACACCATAATTCATATTATCCAAAGGAAGAGAGAATCCCTTGCAACTGGCCTTGCACAAATCCTGGGATTCACTTTCATTGGCTCAAGCTAGGCCACACACCCATCTCTAAATCAATCACCAGAGACAAGGAGATAGGAAATTTAGATTGAACCAGTTGGGACTCTTCCTTGAAGCAGAGGGTGGAGTATATTCTTCCCACACTGTATGACTGAAGATGATAATCAGGTATTTTGGTGGGAGAAGGAGGCAAGGGATCCATGTCTCAAAAGCAACCAACAGATGCCCACTATGTCCTATAGCTTCAATAAATATTTCTTTTTTGCTTAATCCTTCTTTAGTTGATTTAAAACTTTTAACCAATGAGTCCTAAAGATATAGGTACAGATGAGCTTGGCCCTTTACTTTCATTAATTTATCCTAAAACATTTCTGGAAAGCCTTTGGGATACTCTCGCCCAGTTCACGTGAAGAAAAGAAGGAAAGTCAAATTTCACTCATTCAGGGCAATGGAGAGAAGTTTAGTGACAATTACTTGGTCAAAATCCTTGTCTCTGCAAAAACTTAATAAAAAAGGTAGTTATTAGAACCAATAGTGAGCTATAAACAAGATATAAAAGAATGGTACTAGGGAAGATTATGAGGATTAATAGAAAATATTTAAAATGCAAATCCTATACATTTCACAATGCTTCATTAATTTATAATCCATCTCAATCAAGATTTTGTTGCCTGACTCACTGAAGGAATCTTGAGTAATTGTGATCCAAAAAAGGCTATTATGTTTCACTAAATTCCTTTTATTCATATAAATACTCATATACTATTCAAATCAATATTTGCAGAGGGAAGGAAATTTTTAAAATCTTATTTTCAAAATTTTACTAAGCAGATAGCGAATACCATTTCAAAACCATCACAAATAATTGGGCCACAACTAATGCTGTATAATTTGTGGGATGAGTGTATTTGCTTGGGGAGAAAATGCCAGAGACAACAACCAAGCACTCTTTTAGGAAATGCTGAATCACCAATATGCACAATGGCATAGGGGACAGTATTGTATGAAGAACGCAGACATCGAAAACTCGAGTCACAAAGTGATTTGAAAGAGGTGGGCGTTTAATGTGAAGGTATTCTAGAAAAGTCTTATCAATTTATTTCTCCTTTATGCATGTCCAAGAAGAACATATATGTATAATACATGTTTAAATTCAATGTCTAAATATGTGCACAAAACTTTCAAAAAACAATTTAAAAATTCTGATAGGAAAACATGGCATGAGTATTCTTTGATGGCTCTGTTTTCCTTCTTAGTGGGACATGAAATGATAACCTTATCTTGAGAACATCCTAGATTTGATAGAAATACAGTGGTTCAATCTCAAGATGCAACCCTACTGTATTATTTTTATTGTGATTATTGTTACTTTTTGCTGCTGTTGATCACTCTCTTGTACACCAGGCCTCATTTTCTTTTTTTCTCTCACATGTGTGCAACAGAGCTAAAGTATGGTGATCCTTAATGTTTAGCACATTCACTTGTCAGGATATTACTTCTGGTTCTATCCAAAAGGGTAAGTGTATTTTACAAATAATTTTGCAGCAGTAGAAATACCATGATATTAAAACTTTTTCTGTGGTTTAACATCCTATTTTATCCTCCAAGAATCTAAGATCTGCAAAACAAACCATACTAACCAAACTCAAACACATTACCATTTACTGACAGGCACTGAAGACTCCAATACAAAAGCGAGACTAGTTCAAATAAACAAATGCTCAGTGTCGTCCAGTGAAGCGTAAACAAGATCCGAATAAATGAGTGGGCACATTTACTTCCTGCTCAGGTGTCAGTTCCTCATTGGTTGTTCTTTATGCCTTCAATGTCTCCACCCGGATGGGATTCATCTGCCAAGTTGCCTTACACCTTTGGCTGTTTCTAGAAAATTGATGCTAGAATTAATGCTAAAAACATGTTAAAGCATGATCGTGACTCTTGCAAATCTTTCTTCTTCATCGATGATCATTCCATTACGTCATAATTATCATACAACTATAGTGTAAATACATAGTTATTTCCATCTCTCGGTCCAGATGGCCGGTTACATAATAATTACAGTATGTTTGTACTTACTGGGTTTAATTACCAGATAATCAGGAAGAACATGCAAATTGCTAGGTTGTTGTAACACAGTACATTGAACCAAGTAAAACCTGTGTATTGCATATAAGTAAACAAGCTCTTCCATAGGACTGTGCACTGTAACCTATGACAAGGCCAGAAGTTTGTTATAGGTCCATTGTGTGGGTTAGCATTACACTTGCTGAGCCTGGATTAATGTCCAGATTACAAGAAAATGTAATGGGAGAGATGTTCATGCTGCCATGCCTACCCCAGGGACAATGGGGAACTGGCCACAGGAATGGCTGAGCAAGGTGCCAGCCCTTGGCTCTGGAGTTCAGTTCTTCCAACATAGTCCAGAGTCACCTGCAAGCATCTGTTCTCAGCCCAGTCATGTACCTGGCCAAGTGCTGATTGAGAGCGATTGCAGACCATCAACCAAACAAACCTCCCCCAGAAATCAAACATTGCTCCAGGCAGAAGCCAAATTCTGGTGCCCTGGTATGTGCATTTTGGCACCAGAGCATTGTTAACTATGTTTCTCGTTCATTACACCAAGAGGCGCTGCCCAGAGAACATCTCCTGACTCTACCATTCAGGCCCCTGCTGCACATTGCTTGGTTGCCCATGTAGCATCTTTTCCTGCTCTCCCCTTCCCTATACCCACTTGGAAATCCATGTTGTTCCAAAGAAAGCAACTTCATCTCCACTTCCAGGAGCTACACTTAAGATCTGTGCAAGCAGCATATCCCTCCCCCCACCCCTACAGTGAGTGGCTTAAGGTTGTACATAAGCCTCCAGCTGCTTAATCAGTCTTACATAGAACATTTTGTGAAAGTGCGTGAAGCAAGGCGCTTACTCTCCCTCTTCAATATGAAGGATGAAATCTGAAGCCTCAAGGGCTACTGAAATCTTGCAACCATAAGGAAGAAACTGGGTCCTTCAGTGACAACATTGAGCCACAGGATCCAGCTTGACCTGAAACTTACTGCCACATTTTCCAATTGTATGAGTGAATAAATGCCCTCTGTTACTTATGCCACCCAGAATTGGGGTTCCTGTTATTTACAACTAGAAACATGACAGCTTAGACAGTTGCCAGATGTATCCACCTGGTTTGCCACAAAAAATCTCATATAGGTTTTGTTCATGGAATCTTTTGCACCACGACTGGACATGAGCAGCCGTCATGCTCTGATCATTTCCAAATCTTACACACTGATTGCTTTTCCTGCTAATGTGAGATGGCATCCCAGCATCTACTTATGACAGAGACAGCCTCATTCCTGGAGAAGGAGAAGAAGAGAAAGTATTCTTCATCCACGGCCGGGGCTGGGTGGGGATGGGGGATTCTCCAAGACTGCTCTTTTCCCTATAGAGAAATCTGGTGGGACCCCTGAGTTCAGCCAGGTGGATATTGCTGGAGGTTACTCAAGGTCACAGGCCAGGGTGGAAAGGGTCCAAGGACACTGACAGGAAGTAAACAGATGTATACAACCATAGGGCAAAAGAAAGGCGTAGTGGCAGGAGTGGAGAGGGGCCTCAGGACAGAGAGGCAGAGTGAGGTATATGGGATAGGGGAAGAGCTCGCACTGGGTCACCCTGAACAAGAGACTGGTTACTGTTCAGAGTCAAGGCCTGAAGCAGCATGGCTGGTGGCCATTCATTCATTCCACATACACTTATCCAATGTCTAGCTACACACAGAGTGCCTGCAACTGTCCCAGACATCAAGTTAAAGATCCATATGCCCCGTATAGCCCTGGCCCTCATGCTTCTCAGCCATCAAGTAAGACATAATTCAACAAGCTATTGCAATAAAACATGGACATCCCCAGTCTAGAAGAGGTATAAGGAGTTGTGGGAGGATACAAGAGGAGAAACCAGTGAAACGCAGGTTCAAGGACAACTTCCTGCAGGAAATGACATTGACACTGAAACCTGAGGGATGGAAAGCCTCAAGCGAGGGATGAACTGGAGGGGGAAGGCCTGCAGCGAAGGTAGAGAGCATTTGTCAAGAGATAAGCAGGAGTATGCAGGTTTCTAGGAACAGGAAGGAGTCTGGTGAAGTAGGAGAGGGCGTAGCCAGGGGAGCTTGATGGGAAGCACAGCTGTTGAGGCAAACAAGCGCCAGATCTCCCAGGGACTTGGCAGCTGGGCAGAAGCCTGCATTTATCTCAAGGGCAGTTTTTAACAGGCAGAATGACATGATCAGATTTGCCTTTTAGGAGGCCATTACCCATATTTTGCTCTAAACACATACCCAAACTACTTTTCCAAAGTCTTCTTTGGGTAGAGGGGGACATAGAGGGAATAGTATCAATAAATCCCCAAATGTATTTTCCTCACCAACCATGTGCAGCAGAAGAGAACACGCCGTGGGTTTCAGACGCTACACTTGTACTTCAATCATCAGCCCCCTTTTCACAGCTGTTTGATGTTCAGACACCCTTGGAATACTTTCAATAAATCTTTTTAACTCTGTTTTTCTTCAAAGCAGGAAGCCTTGTCCTCAGCATGTGATTAGGTTGTAAAACCTGGCATTTTCTCTACTCATCCAACTCTACTCATCAGGCATGATGGAGCGCCCAACCACCAAATGCCCTGTTTCACTTAGACCAGGGCAGCCATGACCCATATGGACGCAACAATAACCTCTTATTCTGGTACTATAAAGCTTCAGAGGAACATTATCCCAGAATACAATGAGATTCAAAAAGAAAGATGTACCTTGAGTCAGATAATCACAATTGTGCATTCAATTGGGCTTGGATCAAGACAGATAACAGGAAATGATTGTTTCTGTAAGCTGACTCATGGAAATATGTTTAGGGTTTTAGTGATACAGTTATCCTTCCTCCCTGACATTTCTCCTTTTTTATGACTAATCATAATAATCAAAGAAGATTATTATAGAATAGAATAGTGAGGCTGGTCACAGTGGCTCATTCCTGTAATCCCAGCACTTGGGGAGGTGAGGCGGGAGGATCGCTTGAGGCCAGGAATTCAAGACCAACCTGGACAACATAGTGAGAAACCCATCTCTACAAAAATGTTTAAAATGCTAGCTGAGCATAATGGTGTGCACCCTGTAGTTCCTAGCTACTCGGGAGGCTGAGGTGGGAGGATTGCTTGAGCCTACTATTTCAAGGCTTTCAGTGAGCTATGCTCACAGCACTGCAATTCAGCCTGGGCAACAGATCAAGATTCTTTCTCTAAAAACAATAAATAAATAAATAAAAATAAGATCAGTAGTAGTGATGACAATAATGGCTACTACATATTGAGTTTACAATGTGCCAGGTACAGAGCTATG
This sequence comes from Tarsius wallacei, assembly GCA_963574415.1. NCBI lineage: Eukaryota > Metazoa > Chordata > Mammalia > Primates > Tarsiidae > Tarsius > Tarsius wallacei. The sequence goes on along the minus strand of CAUYQG010007961.1, from coordinate 3,867 downwards.
CATTTTAAATAAATTATCTCATTCAATTCTCACAACATGAGACAGATAATATTATATTTCTGTTTTGTAGATGAGAAAACTGAGGCTTGCTCAGAGAGGTGAACAGCAGCTAGTACTGCAGGGAGGGTTTGAATTCAGGCCAGCTAACTCTAATGCTCACAACACACTTGACCTGGGGAGACTCCCATCTTTATGAAGTATGAGGAAGTCAGTCCCAGGTCTCTCTGGTCCATTAGCCTCTGTGATGCTCAGCACCGGGTTTTATCTGTCTGCTTCCGTGCATCTCTCCCTGGTGAACTCCCTGGTTCGAGTCACAGTGCTGAGCCAAGAGAGGCCCAATCACCTGGGCCAAGTTCTCATTAAAATGTGTGTGTGTTTGAGGGGCCTAATGATTATTTTCAGTTCTGGTTCCTGCTTATTTGGTTTGGGTTTTGCACGATTAATTAGGAGCCTAAATTAATGAGAAGGGAAACACGTGTCCAGCTGGTCCTCCCAGATGTTCCTGGAAACAGACTCTTCAATTTGCACAGCGTGACAGTGTAAACATGACTTGGGGAAGCTGCTCTGAGTGGTTCAGTCCCCAACCCTCCTGGCTGGGCAACCATGCTTGGGGTCTAAACACATACGTGTTTGCTGATCTTAGTCCCCTTGGCTGTATCATGAGACAGCCTCAGTTGTACTTCCTCACCTGAATCCCTGAACAAGCATGGAAGAAGGAAACCTAAATAGAGAAAGTAGGAGTCGAGGAAAGACTAGAGCCATCCTTAATGGGCAGATGATGGGGAAGAAAAGTTCTCCAAAATCCAGTGCCATGTGCATTTCATAGGCACTGGCCAGTAGCAGGTGTCCATTTTTCTTTCTCATCCCTTTCCTGGTGTTCCTTTTGATTTTGTGATGAGAAAAGATGAATAGACCTGTCCCAGGTTCATCTTTTTTGGGATGGTGACTGAATGAAAATAAAGGGGAACCTTTCGGGGTCATCCAGTGTGCTTCTCAATGACGGAGTCACATGCCATCAGAGGAACCCTTTCCTTCTGTTGCCTCCACTTACAGGAAAGTGGAGGGACAAGCCAGCCCTGAAGTGGGCAATTCCTAGAAAGTTGACAGAAGATCAAGAAGCTCTATGTTGTGTTTCTCTCCATGTATTGGACACCTACCCTATGCCAGTGATGAGCACTGGGTCATGCAATGAACAAGGTGAGCATAATCCACATCCTCAAGTCTACATCTAGCTGTCTCAACTTCACCAGTCACAAACTTGACTGAGGATATTAAACACACTCAATAAGCTAGCTCCCTAGGGTACATGCATACAATGGAATGCTATTTAGCCTTGAACAAAATGAAATTCTGACACATGCTGCAATATAGATGAATCTTGATATGCTAAGTGAATAGCCAGATACAAAGGACAAATACTATATGATGCCATGTATATGAGATATGCCGTTTATAAGAGTAGTCAAAAGCACAGAGACAGAAAGGAGAATGGTAGCTACCAGGGACTAAGGAGGGCTGAGTGGGGAGTCAGTATTTAATGGGTTCAGAGTTTCAATTTGGAATGATGAAAAAGTTGTAGAGATGAACAGTAGTGATGGTTGCACAACAGTGTAAGCATGATTAATATCACTGAATTTTACACTTAAAAATGGTTATCATGATAATTTTATGCCATGTATATTTTACTACTACTTTTTTTTAAAGAAATCTCCATTGGGTCCTGCTAAGCACAAGTTTCCTGGATGAGTGGGCGAGTTGAGATCACCCTTTATAAATTATATTCTAAGTATGATGGGAATTCTCTACTAGCCCCTTGTTCAAGTTCTGTCATCATCTGTTTATACAATATTCATTCAAAAATATTAGTGGCATGTTCCCACATAGTGCTCTAGGCATGGCAGATGTGGAGATAAACAAGAGAGAGAGGGTTCCTGCTCTCAGGGGTTTGCATTTTAGAGGAGGTCAGATAATAAGTACGCAAATTGCAAACCTCCACCCCCAACAGACTCTTATCTTGACCCTGTTTTATTTTTATTCTTAGTACTTCTCATTTTTACTCACCTATCCCATGTACCTATATCTCTCCATCCCTCCACTGAAATATAAGCTCTATTTTATTGATTTTATTGATACAACCCCGAACCTAGAATAATACGTGGCACATAATCATTAATATATGCACAAAATGAGTAAAAGTCAGGCCAAAAATTAAAAGGATGTTTTCTACTGTGACAAATATTTTAAAGAAGAAAAACAGCGTTCTGTGATGGGATAGAGAAAAAAACTTGTGGAGGAAACAATGATAAAGTAACTTGGAGAGTGTGATTTTAAATTAGTTGATCAGAGAGTGGGTTTTTTGTTTGTTTGTTTTATTTTGCTTTATGAGATGACAAAAAGATCTCCATGGAGCCATCTAGAAGAAGAGTATTCTAGCCAGGGAAACAACAAACTCAAAGCCCTGAGGCAAGAAAAAAAAAATGCTCAAATGTTGAAGGAACAGAGAAAACCCATCATGGCTAAATGGTAATACCTGAAAGGAGGAGTGGTCCCATGCAAGGTCCAAAATGTCAGTAGGGACCAGATCCTGGAGGACCTTACAGTCCGTGTAAGGAAACTCAATTTTATTCTAAATATGATGAAAAGCCACTGAAGCATTTTTTCCTTTATAAAATGGTAGGTTTTTTCAAAAATTAAGTTAAAATATACATAATATAAAACTCACAATTTTAATTCTTTTTGAGTGAATAATACAGTAATGTTAAGTGCATTCACATTGTTGTACTATCATCACCACTGCCCATCTCCCAAATTTTTTCATCATTCCAGACTGAAACTCTGCTTCCATTAAACAATAGCTCCCCATTTTCCCTCCCCTACCCTTCTCTACTCACCACCATGCTACTTTCTGTCCATGAATTTGACTACTGTAGATACTTCATGTAAGCGGAATCATACAGTAGGCGTCATTTTGTGCTTGGTTTATTTTATTTAGCATAATGTCTTCAAGGATTACTCATGTGGCATTTGTCAGAATCTCCTTCCTTTTTAAGACTGAATGATAATCCATTGTATGGATATATCACCTTTTTTTTTTAATCCATCCATCCCCAGTAGACATATTGGTTGCTTCTTTCTTTTGGCTGTTGTGAATAATGTTGCTATGAACATGGGTGTACAGATATCTCGTTGAGATCCTGCCTTTAATAGTTTGGGGCATATATCCAGACATGGAATTGCTGAATCATATGGTGATTCCATGCTTAATTTTTGAGGAACTGCCATAATGTTTTCCACAGTGGCTGGCTTTTACATTCCTACCAGCAATGCAGGAAAAACTTCATTTCTCTAATTTCTCCCCAATACTTGATATTTTCTGTTTGTTTGATTGCTTGCTTTTTGTCTTTTGTTTTTAGTATATATAGTAGTCATTTAAAATGGTATGAAGTGGGACCTCATTGTGATTTTGATTTGCGCTTTCCTAATGATTTGTGAGGTAAAGTGCCTTTTCATGGCCTTTGTATATCTTCTCTCTGAGAAATGTCTATTCAAGTCCTTGGCCCACTTTTTTTTTTTTTTTTAGTCGGAGTCTCACTCTGTCACCCAGACTGGAGTGCAGTGGCCACTCCCGGCCACCACAGCCTTGATCTGCTGGGCTCTGGCGATCCTTCTGCCTCAGCCTTCCTAGTAGCTGGAACTACAGGCACGCGCTACCACGCCCGGCTAGTTTTTTGATTTATTGTAGAGATGAGGTCTCGCCAAGTTGCCCAGGCGGGTCTCGAACCCGCGGGCTCAGGCAATCCACTCACCTCAGCCTCCCAAAGTGTGGCATTACAGGCTGAGCCACCGAGGCTGGCTGGCCTACTTTTT
>CAUYQG010007956.1:0-21445 GCA_963574415.1 Tarsius wallacei | reverse complement strand
ATTAGTGGGCAAACCCAATTATTAATTCAATGACACTGCATGCTAAATGGAGACAAGTACACTGTGCTAGTGAACCGAAATGCCACCATCCCTAACTGGACAGAAACAATGCACTTCTCCTTTGCCTGTAAAAGTGTTTTATTAAAATCATTTCTCTGCACTACAAGTCAGTGACAGGTGTTAACCAATTCAGTTGGCAAACATTATCATTTTTTAGATAGGATGCTTCTAAATGACAGTTTCATAATAACCTGAAAGTGCACAAGATACCCAGCACAAGCCCTACATTAAATTATTAAGTAATAGAGTGTAGCATGATTGTAATATTCTCCAGACTACCCATTATTTTTGTCAGATCCTTCCCAAACCTGCTCTTGCTCACCAGTCACACACACACACACACACACACACACACACTTACACACACCACCACCCCCACACACATATACACACTCATGAAGATGTCAATTTCAAATGCTTTTCAACTCTAGCCTATGGAAAATTGCTCTCAGGAAAACATAAAACCAGATATTTGTGTCACTTATAACATTTATGGTATGATTAATTTGTTATTTCCAGCAGCGCTTGCATTTTGTCCTTAAAAAAAATAAGGGGAGGTCCAAAAGGAATAGATATGTATTGGTGACATTGTAGAACTCAATGGCAGGGGGCTTCTTTTTGTATAGAGGCCTGCTGTCCTGTGACTCTTCCATCAAACATTCCCTGTTTTTAAAGCAAACCCACCTAAGCTGCATATACAATATAAGTTCCATTATTAGACTCAAGATTCCAAAGACGTAGATGCTGAGGAACACTGAGCATCTGTAGATTTGTTTAAAATATGCAACATAGTTACTTGGTACACAAGGTGTTATATGAATACTTCAAAGTCAACCAATACTACCCAGGCAGGTTCAGGGGGGCATTGTATTGGCAATAAATACATCAATAGTCAACTTTTAAGCTAAGAGTGCTTCCTGGATCATATAACAATACGAAGAACATATCTAGATCTAATGGGAACATTTAAATGTTTTGAAAATAACTTTTCTTAACACACAAAACAGTTCTTACTGTAAAAGAATAGAAGATAAATTAACACTATAGCAAAGTGTGTTTCTTACTGATATTTCGAGGCTAAGATAAAGTCATCTTTTAAATTAAATATTGCTTTAATTTTAATCAAGAATTTTCATTTTTATGTCACAAAATGTGTTTATGTTAATTGGACAGAGCATAATAATTCGAAAAAAATGCAGAATGAGTGCATGCATTATTTTACATTTTTTTCCCTAATCTTAACTAAGTCCTTATTATGCTACAGCTTGTTTTCTGTTAGACTTTTTGTTTTCCCGGCCAATGTTTCATGAGAATCTACCAATTTATACTTAATTTTGCAAAAGCAAAAATTGATTTTCTAATATCAATTGCTTACACTAGGGGATAGACACATTCTAGAAAGAAAGTTGCTGGAAATGCTTTTCTATAACTATTGGATTTTGTTTTCCCCTTTGCATATATTATAAACTTGAGGAACATATGGCAAAATATGACCACAACTAAAATTCAATCCAAACTCCATCTTTGGGAACAAAAAAAATTTACCTTTTTTGTGAGAAAAAATAATAACTTTAATGTATAATTGTAAATTATAAATAAAAATTATTAATTTAAGATTCTACCTTAAAGGCTTAAAGCTAAATAAAACTGAGAGTATGAATAAAGAAAAAGGCAAAAAATGACCAAAAGTTGAGTTTTTCCATGTGTCACACACAAATTTAGCCTAACCACACCTTCTGACATCAACTCCAAATACATGACTTCCTCAATATTCTTCATCAAAAATCATGTGGCAATCTGAATTGTTCCAGTTCTTTTTCAAGAAGCTATTGTTTCAAAACATAAAAGTGGATTAAAAGTAATCTAAAATAATTTTAAAATAAAATAAATTATTCAAAGGCAAGAGATTAATAAATTATGAAGAATGTATAAAAATATATTACTTTATTTTCTTAATCGTAATTATCATTCAAGTTGATACAATCATTCCAAAACATGTAGACTGCCAGAGCTCATGTTATTTTTTATAATAATTATTCTAAGGGCCAGTTTTATAATAAATTAGCATAATAATAATATATCAAACCAGTACTACAGGCATTCCAAATAACTTTTTTAAGAATTAAAAAGGTGATATTCTCTTTTATGAACATAAACTAATCATGTATGTAAGCCTACTAAGTTAAAAATTAATGCTGTATTAGGTACCAACTTGCTGAGAGATAACAAATAAAAGCAAATCTGTATTAAGCAAAAATAAAGTTATTTGGATAGATAGCTATGTACATACACGTACATACATACTTATCCTATATATATGAGGTCTGACAATTAAGATTGTGAACTTGTCACTGTGCATTTGTCTTAGGAACACTGTACAAATAACTTGGTAAGGTTTCACAAGGTTTGTGTATCACAACCGTGTCAACATGTAGAGGGTGTCTTGCTGAGTGGCATCCATTATTGTTGCATGTTTTTGTGTGCTGTTGCAAGAATGTTGGAGCTTGAATTAGACCAGTGAACAAACATTAAGTTTCTTGCTAAACTTGGTAAGAGTGGAAGTGAAATCAGGGACATGTTAGCCCATGGGAATAATGCCTTGAAAAAAATGGCAGTGTACAAATGAATTAAATGTTTTTCTGAGGGGAGAGAAAGTGTCACTAATGAAGATAGGACAGGATGACCACTAATGAACAGAGCTGATGAAAACATTGCAAAAATTTGTCAAACTGTATGTCAAAATCGTCAGCTGAATGAGAAGCACAGTAGACCAAAAAAAAAAAAAAATTGATAGAGAAACAATTGGGAAAATCTTAACCAAAAATATTGGCATGAGAAAGGCGTGTGCAAAAAGGGTCCCAAGAGAGCTCTTGCATCACAATAATGCACCAGCTCACATAGCACCATCTATGAGGGAGTTTTTAGACAGTAAACAAATAACCCTATTAGAATACCTCCCTACTCATCTGATATAGCTGGCCCCCAGTGACTTTTTTCTTTACTCAAAGATAAAAGAAATATTGAAAGGATGACATTCAAGACATCAAAGGGTAATATGACAACAGCTCTGATGGCCATTCCAGAAAAAGTGTTCCAAAATTGCTTTGATGTATGGACTAGGTGCTAACATCAATGCATAGCTTCATAAGGGGAGCATTTCAAAGGCAACCATAGTGATATTCAGCAATGAGTTATGTAGTACTTTTTCTATGATCAGTTCACGAACTTGTTTGTCAGACCCTATATGTATACACATATACATACACATATATATATTTATATTTATTCTTTATAAGATTAAACCAGACAAATTAATTTTATAATTAGTGATTCTGGATGCTCCATTTGCATTAAAATTGGCCTTAAAATACTTCTCTGCCCAGCTCCATTCCCATCACAAACCAACAGTGATAAGTGAAATAATATGTCTTGAGTCTCTTTGAGCCACGCAATTAGCTACCTCATTTATGCCTCAAAGTCATCATAACATTGTTTGCCATCCCTTAGTAGCACTTATTCTTATGGCAGCTTAGCATTCCGATGATTTGTTTAAAGTTAATCTTTCTTTACTGTACTGCTGAGCAGGAAGCAGACTAGTTTGACTTTATCAACATATTACCATGCTTTGCAGCATTCTATTCAAGTAGTTGCTAAAATAATGTTTGTTGAATGAATAAGGAATAAAAACAATTCATATGAGCTTCATAAGATGTCAGCTGTTAAAGTCATATTTATTCCTTTTCATAGACAGTGTTTAAACTTGAGTCTGTCTTTAAAACCTGATCCTTTCCATTATGCTTGGAGGATAAATATACAATGGGCAAATAATAATAACCTAAAAACATGGAAACAAAGGAGGGGGAAGAAGTTATGAATATGGTCAGGCACTAACTAAACTGCCATAAATATATATATATATAGAGAGAGAGATGTAATCTTATATCCTGAGTAATCTTATATCCTGATTGACTATTATATATATATATAAACTTTTCCCAAATTGAAATCTTTGAATTAACTTACATCACAGTCACCTGCAATGTGGGTACCAAGGCTGACTCTTTACTGAATGAGAATCAAAATCTCTGGAGGATGAGGCTAGAGAGGAGCATTGACCCATGTTGCGGAGGTCCCCCTTTGTAGGTAAAGACTTCCATAAGGTAGGTAATCAAAAAAATATACTGTTTACCTAATTTGAAGTCTTAATATTGAATTTTTTAGCTATCAGCCTTGGTGAATTTCTGCCTTGATATTTAACTGCAGAATTTGAAACTGTTGAGGAAGGCAAATACTAGAGTGTTAGCTAGGACACTGAACCTATAGCCTGTCATCTTCTAAACTCTGAACTCAAGGTTAAGAATTGTTTTTTAGGGGACACAAAAATAGCTATAATATAATCTGCCTACCATATTTCTCCATTTCTTTTAGACATATGAATCTTTCTCAGTCCCAAAGCATACTACAAAATGATTCTGAAAGGTAGTTTAATGAAAACACTTTGATAAGCCATCAAAGCCTGATATTGTCTTTTACTAACATTCAATAGAACACATTGCTACACACTAAGAACTGATAGCTCAAAAGCCAATTGATGTCACAGACAGTGCTAAAGTGGTTCATAAATTTGAAATGACAACAGATGCTTTGAAAAGGAAAGCCTGCTGGATTTTGATTGAACATGCTAATTTTCAAAAGAATCATTCCCTAGTTTGATTTTATACAGTGCAACCTGTTAAGGCTACTTGGAAAGCATAGGGGCTGGTGATAAAATAATATTGAGTTCAATTATCCATTATCAGAGGAAGAGATGCCAGCATCCCTTTAGTCCCTTTGCAGGCTTATTTGAATACACAATACAAGAGAGGAGTGGTGAGATGACTCAGAGGACAAGTGACTGTGTGCTCAGGGAGCTTTCGGAATGAATAAATGACAAAATTTGGGGATATATTCCTGCTAATTTGGTTTTGCTTTGAGATTAAAGCTTTAATTTCTACCACTTGAGAAAAGAGAGTTAAACAAATAGCCTCTGTCCTTAAGGCAAGAATAAATTGAATCCTTTATCATGGGAATCCATAGAGAATGAGATTAAGAATTCTCATCAGTCAGTTAACTTTAGAAAATATTTAAGTGTAGTATTTCATGGCAGAGAAGTTTCTTTATAGCCAAGTTTTCTTTAGCGGCAGAAAACTAAGTGACAGACATTCACGACTTTTGGGATGATTAACAAATTGGTGGCATTCCTCAACCTCCCTCTACTCAAGTGTTTTAGAATTTCTCCTGATTAAATCACCATGGAAGGATGGCCTTGTGTACCACCAACTGTGATGTGTGTTGGCTCTTACATGTTCTGTAGTTGCCTGATACGTCCCCTACTTAATCTAATTATTTACGACTCTTCTAGGGATACAGGCTCAGGCTTTAACATCAGTCAGGGCTGCAATTAAGATGAGGTAAATGAGGCACTAACCTTGGGAACAAAATTAAGAGAGCACCAGAAAACACATTAATAAAGATGAATCATATGTAATGTAATATTTCAAGCAAAAACCAAAATGAATGTGAAAATTCTGTGATGAACAACATGTCAACATTTTAAATAAATACAGGATGTTGTTTGTTTTCTGCCTGCATTACTGTTCAGTGGCAATAGTCGTTTCCATTCAGCCCAGCCACTTTTGGGCCCCAGAACCACTGCTGAATTCTACGTGTCTCTCTACTTTCTCCACCAGTTGGATTTATGAAGGTTGACACTGATACACAAGCAGATTGGGAAACCATAAGGTTTGCATGTAGGTGTTAAAAATATATATATATCGTAAAACTTGAATTTCTTTTTCCTACTTTGTTTAATACATGGGAGGATATTTTTATAGGTAAATGTAGGGTACATTTTTTTATTCCGTTTGCCTCAGGCATGTCAATATTAGTGTCTTAAACTATTTAATATACAACTGACATAAGCTGTCTCATTATCCATATCAGAATGTTAAGATGAAGATACTTGAAATAAATAATTTTCCTGTTTGTATTTATGAGACATCATAGACCTGCAGTTATATCGATTCTCCTTTTTCCCCCGACTTTTTAATTTGTATTATGTTCTTTGAAATATAAGCCACGCTTTTCACAAATTCAAAATGTGGATTTTGTGTTTTAAAGTGAGTAATCTTACATCCTGATTGACTAGCAGTCAGAAAGGTTAGAAAAAAACTAAAGAATTTCATCTCTACTCTGGACCAAAAGATTCAGCTTAGAATGCTGCCTGTAGAGAAGCTTAAGAGAGATTTACCGGAAAATTTTTTGACTTTTAAAGCTTTTTTTAATGGGTAACCCAAATGCCATTTTAGTATAAAGTATATAGACTTCTAACAGCAGTAGCTGAAGTGCCCTGACTAATTGGGTACTTAGATAGCTGAGGTTACATATATCAATCAAGACTGCAGACATTTAGGAAATATATCAGTTGGAAAAGTAACACTGAGAGAATTATTAAATAACTGCCATAGTTTTTGTCATAAAAAGTATGATGGTACAAATCTAATCTCAGATGTGTAATATACTTATTTTTTATTAATTCTAAAAATTTAACTCATTTCCTATGTAATTTCACCAATGCAGAAAAAGTAATCAAGTGGTCTTTTTCCTTATTTTAATTCCTAAAGGTTTTGTAATAAAAATATTATATCCCATCCAAGGTAAATACCTGAGAATGCCTGTTTCTATTGGAGTTCAGTTTGAAAACCAATAAAATTTTAGATGGCCGGTATATCAAACATTTATAGGCGATATAAATTATGAAGACAAGAAAATTCACTTAAAGTTATAGTTCTAAGGCTATCTTTCTTCTCCTTCTCTCCTCCTCTTACTTCTCTGTTTCTCCTGCCTCCTGCTCCTCCTCCTCCTCATTTTTAAGCTTTTGAATTCTTCTGTTTGTTTTTAATTGAGACTAACCTGAAAAAAATATATCTAAGTCAACATAGCATGAAGGTGCTCTGAATATAGAAAAGCCATCAGCTTTTCCCTAAAGAGAGAAAGCTAAAGCCCAATGTTGAAGGGAGATGTGAAATAATGTCACACAATTTAAAATGTAAATGTAGGCAATCCTTTCATTAACTTAGTCATGTAAATGAGGACTTCTAAGTTAACCTCATAGCACATTTTGAGGGATAAAGAATTTAGCTTTAAAGTGTATAATGTAGAAGTTGAGAACAAGATAATTTCTAGCAATTTAAAAAAAGCATTTTCTTGAGAAGTCCTTTGGGGCATCTTTCACTGTATTGTGTCATATACAAAACTAAGTTCACAGATATCTTTAAGCAAGATATAGATTTTTTCATTACTTCACAAAGTTTTGGTAGGTAACAAATAGAACAGAGTGGACAATTTATCTAATGCCTATCAGATTAAAAAATCAAAAATTATTTTGAAATTGATTTGCCAATATTTTATTTTATAATCTTGAAGCCATTATGATTTTTTAAAGTTGTACATGTTGGTTAATGTAAAATATATGCATATTTTGGAAGAAGTTTTAGATCATTTTTTTTTTCTTTCTCAGAAAATAGGAGAGATGGAAAGGTAGATGGACAACAGACAAATTTTGTGAGTAACAGTAGAAGGAGAAAAAAGGTAAGCTAAAGGGAAATGGGGAAGATTATATGAAGAAAAGAGCTGACAGCATAGATTCTTTAACCCACCATCTTTTTTTTTTTTTTTGACTTCTCAATTTTCTGTCTTTAATATACGTGGTCCTTTCATATACACAATACTACTGAAAATGAATGTCATGAGCCCAGACTAGTTCAAAACAGTAAGGAATGGGACATGGAGAATTTACAAATACACATTTCTTAAAGAAAATTATTTTCTTTTTGTGCAAAGTTATTGGAACACCTACTGCTGGCTAGATGTCAAGATTCAGAGTATTCTTTGGTAAACATCTCCTTAACCTACCCCAATGAATATACTCAAGAAAGAATAAAAGGAAAGAAATGAGATGTATAAATTTCTTCTTTTTCTTTTATGAAGGGTAAGTCAGATTTTGTGTGTTTTGTAGAGAAGTATGATTTATTCTAATACCGTTAGAGGAAACTATACCCCTAACATATCTTGCTCTATTCGTGTTGCTCTCTGTATCTCTCTCTCTCTCTCTCTCTCACACACACACACACACACACACACACACACACTCTCTCTCTCTCTCTCTCTCTCTCTCTCTCTGCACGATTTGAATAGGATTAATTCATTACTTTGACCTTCACATTCCTTCCTTCTTTTCTTCCTTCATAATGTATCTTGTGTGATAGGAATGCTGAACTAGGCACTGGAGATACAGTATTACTATTACATTCAAGGATTTCTTGATCCCTTTAAGAGCAGAGATGTAGTATGTCTGGTTGTGAATACACCTGTTGCCATTGTATACATAGAATAGTTTCTTGCACACAGAGGCTCTCCAATAACTACTGGTGAATGGTCAATGATAAGTTTATTTCATTGATTTTATTTCAACTTTCACATTTATTCAGTGTAAGGATTAGTGATCATAAAACAAAATACATAAGGGGCATTCTCATTCTTAGTACAAATTCTCAAAATTAAATTTTATACTTTTGGTGGCTTCTTATTCATCTGCGAAACATGTATGAAGCCTCTATTATGCACTAAGTACTTATATTGATAGTCTATAATGCACACTGCATACATAGTCCCTGCCTCCCTAAAGAAGATAATGTGTTTGATGGCTCCATTTTCTTTACTGAATAAGAGCTAAGAATAATACAGTATGAAGCAATAACGGGTAATGCTGTCAGAAGAGCCAAAAAACAATGATGTAAGGTGCGTAGGCACTTTAAACAGCGGCCAAATACTTGAAATTTTACCCAGAAGTCAATTGATAACTTTGTGAAAACAAAAGAAATAAACAAAATCAAAAGGTAAAATAGGAAAAAAAGGTCCTTGCAGCCTTAAAATTACCTATCCATAACTTCTCCGCTATAACTTCCTTTGCTTGTAATTGTAGTGTGGTTGTATGTAAGTTTTGTTATTATTTTTTATTTATTTTTCTACTAACAAGTCATTACTGATATAGGAGACATGCTGATCTCACTTGATATTCTTTTTTCTCTTTTTAGAGACAAAATCAGACACTACGCAACAAAAATATTCAAGTTTATTATCTTTCTTCCCTCCAAATCCAGGAGTTGCAGGGAACAGAGGGAATTATTCCATTAAAAATTATAAGTATCTTTAGTTTGTGTTTAACAATGCACAGCACATGAGAAAACTGTATTTAGCTGAGCTGCTGATGATTGTAAACAGGTTTATCTCAGGGGCAATTGCATTTAGAAACAGACAGATACCTTGGTGCTTACCAGTGACAGAAAAAATCCTTTGAGGCCCTGAGTTCATGCTGAGTGATTTCCAATTAACCCATTTCAATAAATGAGGTTTTTCTCTTGTTCACTTGAGAGCTGAGTCCTCTATGTCACATTTTCTTTTCACAAGTTTCCTGTAACTTTAGTCCCTTTGTAGATGTCTTGCCTTAGCTTTCAAATCTCTCTGTCTTATGCATGTCATCATGTATATTCCAAAATCAATTGGCATTTGCTAAGAAATAACTACAGAAGTATAAAATGCAAATTATAAAATTACATTAATTTTTAAAATTAACTTAAAAATATTTTTGATATATGTTATAAGAAGGTGAAGTGTTTGATCTATAAATTGTTCTTATTTCAGCAAGAAAAACATCAATGCCCATTAGAAAAAATAATGAGCAAAGGGTATGAGCAGACAATTTCCAGGAGAAGAAATGCAGGTTGATAACCAATAAGGAATAATTTTTATTCAAAATTATCAATAAGTACTATTTTTATAAAGCAACAATATATATAACTCTGGCTCTATGTTTTAAAAAAATCAAAATTCCAGTAGCTTAAAACCATGATGATTTATTTCCTGTTCCTGTTCTTCATCATTCATGGTTAGCAAGGGCTCAGTTCAGTACAGTTAGTACCTTCAAGTCAGACAGTAAGAAAAACAGAGATCTCTGTTCTGGATCTCACAGACTATTCGATGCTCTAGCTCAGAGATGACACAGTTCACTTTGACTCAAGATGCATTGGACGCATTGGACAGAACTGGTCCCAGGCAATCACAGGCCTCCAGGATCTGATAGAAGTCTGAGTAACAAGTATTTAATAAGCAGCAATAATGATTATTTCACTATTTCCTTATTTTTCTCCACTCTATGCTACCACCTCTGAGTTATATTATTAATTACTTATTCTGTTTATTGTCCACTACACTTTCCCCTTTCCTTTATCACCCAAAGTGTAAACTCCATGAGAACTCAAGGGTACTGGCATTGTCTACCTTATTAACTACTATATTTCTAGCACCTAGAAAATTGTTTGGTGCATAGTAGTTGCTTCTTAAAGAATTGTTTTGAAATGAGGACTTTTGTTTAATCTACCAAGTTTAATTAACACAAATTATCTCCTAATCTCAAATGCTAGCAAGGGTGAAATGTTATGGCTATTTGTACAAACTGCTAGTGAATCAAAAACTTGAGTTCACATTTTCTGGAAATCAGTTTGGCAGTATGCAGCAAGGTTTCATTTTTTGTTAAAGTGATTTATCTTAAAAGACTCCTAAAGTAGTAATTATAAGTGTGAACAATTATTTTGGTGAAAAAAATGTTCATTTTATAACCATTTGAAATATTAAATATTTTTAAACAACCTAAATGTCTAATGATGACATTATGGTTAAATACAGTTGATATGTCTATTCAAATATTAATTATTCATCACTGAAAATTCATGTTGTAAGAAAAATATACACAACATAATGCATATACAGCATAAATTATTATATTTAACTTACATTAGCTAAAGGAAAACATTTCCTAATGAGATGCAGACAGAGTTATGTGCCCACTTTGTCTTCCTATAGCAAACACCTAGAAATGACAAATCAATTAATAAATGCATACTAGCAATGGAACATAAGAGTAAGTAATATTATTAAGCTATGGTCATTGAAAAAACGTAAATGGGTCTTAAGCAAGTACAAAAACCAGCAGAGCAAATTTCGTTAGATTTTTAGCTAAAGAATAATGTTCTTTGGTTCAATGCGCTGATTACCAGGCCCACCAGGGTGGCAGCCCCACCTTCTGGTTCCACTGGGTTTGTAATTTGGCCATAGGTGTTATAAGGACACCAATCAGATTGTCTAGAGATCATTCTAATAGCCTTAGTTTAATTTAATGATCTTAAAGTTTCCATCTCCCAATACAGTTAACTTCTGAGGTACTGGAGGTTAAAGTTTCAACTTGTAAATTTTGAGGGAACCCAAACTAGTCCAATAATCATTGGCCATCTAAGAAGAACCAACAGAGGACTTCCAAAAAGCTCTTGTGCTTTCCTTACTGATGCATTTCTTTTGCGTTCATCAGTATGAAAGAAGAGAGTTCTGTGGCTCAGTTTTGGGGAGCATGGTTAGGGAGTGTCTGAGTAGTTTGATATAGATACTAGATCTATTTCAACATTTCCAACAACCTGAATTTTCAAAATCTTTCCTATGTAGTGTGCTACCACTGAATCCAACCATTAATGGCATTCCCAGGTATATGAACCACAATATTTATTTTTAGGTGACTTGGAGTTATATTGATAAATGCAGCCTGACCCAAACTTACCAGTCATCCACCTCTGTCTTAAAGCATTAGGATCGATTTGCATGTGTGTAGCTCAGACTTCTGTAACTAAAATTTAGTAAAGAAGATCCTGTAATTTGGGATCTATATTTCTCTTGATTCAGTGAAGACTTTATATCACTCCATCTAGGAAATTCTATGTTCCATCTCTCTATGGACATGGAAACAAAAGTTATTCCTATTTGAGGCAATACCCGGGTAAGTCATTAAAAGCTTCAATCAAATGAAGTCTGCTTTCATCAGAAAGGTAAGGATGAGCTCCTCCCATAAGCAAGATCATTCCAAGAATACAAGTTCAAAGTTTAGAATCTCAGATCTTGCTGTGTTTGCTCAAATGTCTCCATTCTGCATCTCTTGATTTTTTATTGCAGAGGCTGGTCTTGAATTCCTGTCCTCAAGTGATCCTCCCACCTTGGCATCCCAACGTGCTGGGATTACTAGTGTGAGCCGCTGCACACAGACTGAGATCTTTTGATTTTCTATGTTTTCTCTTTTCTTAGCAGGTGAGACTTTGGTGATTTGTGTGTGTGTGTGTGTTTCAATACTGCGTCAATGACAATCTGGTCTTAGGGTCATTTTAGGCCATGGCTATAGAAGAAAAGGAGTCTTTTAATAATTTTATGGAGGCGTTTTTATCTGCCACCAATGTACTTTGAGATAGATTTTTCACTTTTCCTTTGTGTAAGATTTTCTGGGAAGTCAGAAGAAGATAGCTCAGTCCACAGGCTGTTTTAATTATCTAGGGAAGGAGTTACTACAATTTTGAATAAATTATTCATTTTTGATAGCTAAACTGGGGAAATTTACTCAAGGCTACTATTCTCTCCGTGCAAATAAAACCTGAAAGAACAAGAGAAAGTAGTGATTACAATAAAGCATTTGAAAGCAGTCATTTGGGAAATTTTTCTGGTGAACAGCTAAGAATCAGCTAAACTTAGCTCTATCCACAAAGACACATCAAAGAATAGTTCATTTAAACCAAGGTAACACATGCAGATATTTATAGTTCCTTTTTATGCAAAAGATGATGCTGTGCATCTATAAATGTTAGTTGAACAAAAGAACAGGATCTATTTTGTGTCAACTTGACCAGTTAAAAGCGCTCAGAAATGAAAGATAGTCAGCTAAAATAAAGTTTATTTAGGGATGATAAAATAAACTTCAGTATTGATTTATGAAGAGGCTTTGAAAAGGGAAATTCTCTATAAACATGTGTACTCAGTGGCCTATCAATGACTGTGGCCTTCCTGCTTCATTTATTCTGATTTTATCCTAAGTCAAGAGCCTAAAAATAAATACTAGATGCCTAGGGAAATGTAAACATGTCATTTTAATAAACCTCTCTACTGATATCATTTTAAAAACGCAAAGCAGTTTTGATTATTGCCTCAAATATATGTATATTTGTTATACATCTCTTAGCAATTTTCTGAGGAATGTATTTTTAGAGTGCTGACAAAAGTTTCTATTTTTTTTTCACATGTAGTACAATTTAACATTCAAATGAAAAAAAAAATCCAAAACATTTTACTTAAACTTTGGAAACCAAAGATTTATTTTAAATAAATATATTTAGTTACATCAAAAATTGTTTGATGGAAATTTAAATTAATATTGATTAGAATTATTCTGTTTGTATGATTATATTGTTATGGTCCAAGTAATGCTCAGTTGCTCCCCTTGATACCAATAAATCAAAGGAGGAGGGAACTGGTTAAAGAAATTTATTTCTGAGTTCAAATCCAGAGAGCAGAGTCAGACTCAAGTCTTTCAAGATGGTTCTGCTCACCCTCTAGGCTTTTACAGTTCACTTTTATAGTCTAGAGTTGTTAGTACCTATACATTAGCCACATGAGAATTGTATAGAACTTGAGGTTCAACCACATTTATTGATAGTTACATTTTTCTATCCAGACTTCCTGGTGCCAGGTATAAGAGGTATCTCATAGCTTCTGTCAGTAAGGCCTGACAGAAGCGGCAATCAAGCGTGCCATAAAGGGCCTAAGACATCATGCATTACGCAAAAGTTATACAAATTACAGAGCTTACGACTACATTGATAGAAAAGTTATATAATTCACAAGGCTTACAATTTCATTGATACTATATTACTCAAACTTGTAACCACTCAGAAAAAGGGAGTAAAAGGAGATTTGCATCTTTCAGTTGATGGGGGTTAGACTACAGAGAAGTCAAGGATCCCCTGAAGCTACTTACTGGGAGTGCATCGGAGACAAGGAGAAGCACACTTTTTATTAGCTCTCAGGAATATTATTCAGGAATGTACAGGAGTGCTTGCCCCCTGGCCATGCCCTTCTCTAGGGACTGTGACAATATAGACAGACATTAGAGGGTCTCTGTATCACTATAACTTCCTCAGAGATATAAAATTGTTTAAAATTGTATTCATTTTTAATAAGAAATATATGCATGTGAAACATTAAATGGTATTCTATCCATGAATAATAATTGTGAAAATTATTGAAAAATATGAGAATAAGTTTATAAAACAACATGCAAACTATAGGTAGTAATTATGTAAGTGATGATGATTATAGTGTAAATTATTTCCCAGATAGAAAAATGTTGGCATAAATTGTAATAGAAATATTTTAATTAGGTAAATGAGATTTTTAATATTTTATGAATGAATTATATAATAAAAATTGATTATATATGGTAATAAATATAAAAGTGTGAAGAAAATATAAAAATCAAGTTAAAAAATGGAATTGCTTGAAACCCAAAGTGAAAAATATATTAAACTGATAAACTATAAAATAATTAATATAGCAATGAAAATGTCAGGTTTAGTTTGAATAAGAAATTTTTAATATGAAGAAAAATGTTGACAATACACAGCTACAAAATTGAAAAGTATACAAATGCAGTTAATAAATTTACAGGAAAATATGCAGAGCATTTAAAGAAAATGTAATTAGAGATCAAATGTGAAAAACACCTGTTATAGTGTTTTCCTAAGTCAGCTTATTTTAATTTTTTCATTTATTTCTGGAAATTACAGATCTAATGACAAGAAAAAAAGCAAAAATTAAAATGTGAGTTTAAATTTTATACTACAATGTGCAGCTTGCTTTTCTGGGAGGATGGTGAATTTCACTTTGAATTTGAGATTCTGAATGTCATCTCATTTGAGATGTCAGGTAGGCAGAGGTATTGTATTCAGGAAACAGGTAAAGATACAAATAGACCTGTTAGTTGTCAGAACACACAAAGATGAGAAATCATTACAGAGGTTGTGTTTCCTATCTTACTCAAGGTGTCATTCTTTGAGCAGCATGTGCTTGACCTGGAAGCTTGACAGCAAAGTAGAATCTTGGGCCCTGCCTTGCCTTCTGGAATCATAGAGCTGCATTTTAAGAAGACCCATCAGTGATTTGTATGCTCATTCAAATCTGAGAGCCACCAGTGCAGAGAGTAACATGAGAAATGAGGACTGTATCTGGGGAGATTTAAATTGTAGAAAAAAATGAGAGAAACCACTAATATCAATTTATGGTAAAGGCAGGCATTAGGGAGACACAGAGACACTGGTTTCATGAAAGGAAAGGAAGGATATTTTTAAGGAAGGATTGACAATGGCCAGAGATTCAGAGGTCAGTAAAATAGCATCTCCTCCTGAGATAAAAGTGAGAAACCTAAGGATAAATGTAAAATGTGTATACTAGCATATAATACATCTATATTACATATAGAAAAATGAAAATGAAAAAAATTAGATGGTAAGTTGAGTCTTTCCAACTAATTGTCTTCAATTTTCTCTGAAAACAAATAAAGTCGTATGTGTTTGTGAGCCTGAATTCCAGAATCAAACTGCCTGAGTTGAATTGCAATTCCTTAGTCTCTTTTTTAACTCAGTTTTACACCCTACAAAATAGGAATAGTAATCAAACCTTTATATCAGAAGCAAACTACAGAAATTGTTTGTTCCATTTTGTTTGAGACCACAGAAATTTCCAGCAGGCTAAACAAGTGAAGTCAAAAATGGGCAAGCTCGGTGGCAGGTGGATAACAACACGTTTCATCTCCTCCCCAGAACCCTGTGGCCAGGCTTATTTCTTTTTGCCATGAAAGAAGTAAAAAGAGACAAAGGAGCTGAAGCTGATGGCTGAAATCTAGAGATCTGTAATATTTATAAGACTACTGATAACAAGCAACTAGGGAAATAGACCTGTAGAAGATGGTGAACTCTAAAAAAATAATTTTAGGAAAAAAGAGTGAATATTCAACAAAGTCAAGTAATTCAGAGGCTAAGGTAGATAAAAATAAAAGTACATTTTAGGGATGTCTATATGCACAAAAAAAGGAATCAATTTGTATGCAGGGTTTTGTAGTTTAGAATGTGAATATGAGCATGTATGCATGGAATGGATTGCATTGGTTAAGGGGATGTGCGGAAAGGAAATGAGACTCGTGTAGGTTGGGGCTTGATCACAAGGATTTGAGTAGTATGATCGGGAATTCTTATTTATCATGACAGACACACTCTGTAGAACTAATAGTCAAACCTATAGGGGTAATAATTAAAGGCAGAAGAATGTATAAACTCTCTATAGGAGAAAGTGGTAAGAAAGAAAGGCAAAAGAAAAAGGACAGCTGAAGTCTGCATAGCACTTACAACTAGAATATCATTCTGAAAAAGAACAAAAGATAAGTACAATAACCAACAGCTGCCAAGCCAACATGTGGAGAGCAAGAATCAGACTCAGCGTCCATATTCCAGGAAGTGCAGTAAGTTTTATCGCCTCAGCAATAAAGAGGCATAAAAGGGAGTGCAGAGTTTGTATAGTGCGTATATGCTGTGATACTACAGGGAGTTTGTAATGCTAAGAGTAGTGGTGGCATTGGTGTCACTGTCTATAGAGAACAAGCTGTAGGAATTCTTGATGGACAAAGTGGGTAGTTGTGGTTATGTTGTGGGAAATAATAGAATCCAAGGATGTGAGGGCATCTGAGGAAATAGCTACTAAGGAAATTTCAGAATGAAGCGGTAGAAGAGACCAGGACTGAATTACTTTCAGCATGTAACAAGGCTCATCTATCCAATGTGTTGGGGGAGACAGAAGTATATAGCAAGGATTACCAGTCATGAGCGCTGCTTTTTTCCATACTCTGCCTTGAAGCAACCATCATTAACTTATCAAGGTTTCCTTTCATACTAAGCCTAAACAAACCGTGGGATCTTTCTTCATTTAGTGGGTGATTCAAGCAGTTTGCCTGGAATCTTTCTTCATTTAGTGAGTGATTCAAGCAGTTTGCCTACCAAAGGCTATTTACTTACAAAATAAAACTGAGTGCCATTGATAGTTTGACTGTAAAGAAAGACGAAAAGACACAATTAAAAAAACAGGTCAGATAGAGCATTAATTTGGACATTTGCATTAAGAATGAAGCAGTGGAACAGAGGTGAAGAAAATCAAATAGAGATGCTTTGTAGAAAGTAGGAAATTAATAGAGGTAGGAGACAAGCAATATTTGTAATGATTTCAAGACAGCCTTGCCTTCGTACATATTAGCTGACATTGACTTAAAGAGAACTGATGTTTAGCATTAGACTGGAAATTAAGAATTGCTAAATTATTTCTTAAAATATCATGTGTTTTGCTTTTTACTGATCTACTCCTTGTAGTGTAACCAATCAAAGTTCATTAGCTAAGTGATTACTTGGGTTTATGTTTGCTTTTTGGTCTATGTATACATATCAGGAATAGTAGTTTAAAAACATTTTGAATTTGCAACTCAAAGGTGTTATAATAATATTTGCAAAAAGAACCTAAAACTAAAATCTGTTATGAAAATAGTAGGTCTCAAGATCACTTATACAGTGATCAGAAAGAAAATAAAAATGAAATCTCCCAGATCTCCCTTTTTAAGCCAGAGTTTTTCTTTACGTATTTAAGCTCATTAATTGCAAAGCTAAGCCTTTTCCCCCTGAAGTCCTTAATTATAATATAGGCTTTAGTCCAATTTCATCGCATAAGAATTTTTCTGAAACAATAGTCATACAATAATTTGGTTTTATTATTAAAATAATTATAGCAATATATCAAATACTATCAAATTATGTAACAAAAAGTGTAAGGAGTGGTTGCAGATGATTAAAAACAAAGTTGGTTTCTAGAAAGAAAACATGATTATAAATTAGCTTTGAGAAAAGAAAGGACAATATCCCAAGCACAGGGTATCAAATAACACTTTATCATTTATATATGAACACTAGAGAAAAAAAGATAAAATAATGAGTTGATAAGGAAAATATGCAGTTTATATTTTAAGTCAGCCACAAAAACCAATGATGAGAGAAGAGCTATATTTTTTGCTCATTATAATATACAAGAAGGCCAATTCAGTATACAAGTTTATTTCTATATGATTTTAGAAGAATAAAAATAAAAGAAAAATGACAAGTTATTGTTACATTTAAATTGGACTTGTGCTGCACCTAGTCATATATATGAATAAGACACAGAAAGTGGCTGGCCAGAGGGAGAGTAGAGAGAGGCAGACGTCGTATTTCTCAAGTAAGTAAACTTTCCCTAACCCCAACATTCATCACTAGAGGCAACAGGGACACTGTTGTTCAACATGACACAGGAGCTATAAATATTCCAAAATTTCAAGCATAATTTTCTCTAAATTATTTTGCCTGAGAAAAATTTCCACTTAATGATATATATTTATGAGTCGGTCTGTTGCTAAGAAACAGAATAAAGAAACTTATGATAGAAAAACCAAGCCGGCTCGGTGGCTCAGCCTGTAATCCGACGCTTTGGGAGGCTGAGGTGAGTAGATTGTCTGAGCCCGCGCGTTCGAGACCCGCCTGGGCAACTTGGCAAGACCTCATCTCTACAATAAATAAGAAAAAAAGAAAGAAATTAACTGGGTGTGGTAGCACACGCCTGTAGTTCCAGCTACTTGGAAGGCTGAGGCGAAAGGATCGCCGGATCCCAGCAGGTTGAGGCTGCAATGGCCGGGAGCGGCCACTGCACTCCAGTCTGGGCGACAGAGTGAGACTCCAACTCAAAAAAAAAAAAGAAAAGAAAAACCATGATACCCACTCACCAAGATTTCTTGTGAAAAATTAGTTTTCATTGAATTTTTTACAGTTTTAGCTATATTATATATATATATATTTGAATTAAGATACTCCATGCAAGATATTCATAACATTTCATAATTGAAAATTGTACTATTTTCAATAAGTAGAGACTATCATTTTTATTTGAAATTACATATCATATAGTATAGGTATTGTAGTCTCTGCTTTTATTTAGAATACATTTTACTTTGTGGTTTCCTTAAAAATGTGTTTACCACACAATTTTTCGGTTCATTGGACTTTACAAACTGTTTACAGTTGGGTTCATTATTAGTCTGGTCTGCAAATTTTGGTTTTTAATATTCATTCACTTTACAAGACAAATGCTCTTTTTGTGACAGCAATTGTTTGAGATCCTGCAACTACAGCCTTGAATACAGCAAAGTTCCTGTCCTCATGCAGTTTATGTTCTGGTGAGAAACTGACAATAAAAAAAAATTACATCTATAATATTTGGGGTATTGATAAGAAGAAATATAAAGCAGGGTAGAGAAAAAGTGTGCATTTCAAACTGGCTGGCATATGAGCAAGTCTAAAAGAAGTGAGGGAGCAAGCCTGCTGAATATCTGCTGAAAGAGCATTTCAAGCAAAGGTTGACAGAAATAGAAAGGTGGTAGCATGCTTATCATGTTTGCACAAATAGCCATCAAGGAGGCCAAATTGGGGAGGAAAGAGCAAAAAGAGGAGGGGGAGCAGGAGAGATCAGAAGTAGTAGGGCTCAAGGCCACGTAGGACATAAGGAAAAAACTTGAGAACTTCCTCACGGTAAGATGAAACACTCCAAGGCAAAGGAAAGGAATACACAGACCTATGAAAGTATTGCTGGGGCTGCTACCTGGAGAGGCACTGGGAAGTGGGGCAAAGGAAAGGAAGGGACATCATTTAAGCAGCTGTTCACATTAATTCAGGTGAGGTGGAGGGTAGACTGTCCCCAAGGAGTTGGCAGAGAAGATGGCAAGAAATGGTTGAAATCTGGATATGTTTTGAAAGGTCAGCATTTGAGAATCCATTAGATTTGATATGTGAAAAAGAAAAATCCAGGCTGGGCTATTGGAATGATGGCTCCATTGCCTGAAACAAGGGAGTTTGGAAAAGAATTATTGGGAAAACAACTAATATTTTCATGTTTCTGTGTGGTCAGGGTTTACTAAGCAAAGATTATTGACAACCTGCCTTAAAGGATAATTGAATAGTAGTCATATTTTGGAAGTTAAAGATACTGAATTATTCCAGATAGAGTTATGAATGTATCTCTATGGGAGCTACTTGCCATTTATTTGCATTTAAAAGGGCAGATAACAACCCAGAGGCATTCCTTTGCATTTCAAAGGATGTAAGGACTCAGGGATCTTCCTCCTCCCTTTCCAGAGAGGATTTGTTTACACTCAAAATTTAAGATTTCTTGTCCCCTCTACGGGTGGGGAGGAGCAGTTGTACAGCACTTCCTGTAAGCTCTCAGTTATGCAATTTTGGTTTCCTCCCCTGTACTCTGACCTCTTTGTGCAGGGTGATGTCTGCCTTTATAGCATCACTACAAGGGGCCAACAGAGATTGGGGAGACCTTGTCATTATTGCAGTAGGAAAAAATTCAGTCTGTTCTCTGATCCCAAAGCCTTGTGGGTTCTTTCAGGATAAAATAAATAAATACAGATATTAAAAACATATCAAAAAGCCAGGAGTGTATGCCTATAGTCCCAGCTACCCAGAAGGCTGACGTGGGAGGATCACTTAAGTCCAGGAGTTTGAGACCAGGATCACACCTTTGAATAACTTATCATGAAGGCTTTCAAGTTGGTGGGTGATAATTAAGAATGTCTCATTCCATCTCCAGTGATGATTACAACTAATATGCTTGTTCCTTCTGAAAGCTTTCTTTTTAGCTTTCTATTTTCTTTTAATGGTCCCATAGTAGTTTGTTTTGGTTGGTTTAAATTTTATGTTTTATACTGATTTTGAAATGTTAATCTCTGTAAGATAATTTTTACTTTGCCAAAATAGAACATACACAGAATTTAAAATTCGAACAGCACAAAAAATTCATAGCAAAAACAAGAAGTAGTCCCTGACCCAAAAGGTAGTCCCTCTCCATTCCTTCCTTCACAATCCTCATCTCCAAAGCAACCACACCAAACTATTTTACCTGTTTCTTCTGGCATTTTCAAACTCTGTATCTCCAAATAATATCCATACATTGTTATTGTACATTTAAATTATTTTAAATTGCAGCTAGTGAGTTCTTATTATGGTAAACCAGATTTCTTACTTTTATCCCATTATACCCTGAAAGAACTTGGGTACCAGTAACAACTCCACACCCGTTGGGGACCAAGAGATTTATTAAAGTGGTGGCCACAGAAAGGGTCTGTGGCTGGAGGGAGCTAGAGGGAGGGAGGGAGAGAGAATTATGCAGGGAGAGAGCTGTATTTATTAGTTTAGCAAGGGCAGGAAAAGGTCGTGCTAGCATTCTATTGGGTAGAGCAGAATGGAAATAGGGTGGGCCGAAGTTGTGTTACATTACTATTGGAGGGCACAACAGGGCTGAT
>CAUYQG010007955.1:0-20601 GCA_963574415.1 Tarsius wallacei | reverse complement strand
TTCATAAATCCTGTAAATTTTTAATACTTTATTAAGGATAGCTAATTATATTGTTCTTTACAAAATGAAATATTGGATTACAGATATATGCATTTAATAGACTATATAGTATGTAGTGTGTTACTTCTAAACAAATATTTCATAATTAGAGCTAAGTAAGAGTAGGTGATTATTTTTATTCTTACTACTTTTTTATTCATAGACAACTTGCTTATGAGAATAATGCAATAATGCACAACAACCATTGCATCATATAATCATTTTCCTAAGTACTTGTCAATTGTTTATTTCTTTTTACTGGTATTTTTGCAGGAGTAAATTTTAAGATACTGTGTTTTCTCCTATCTATTGGTATTTTATGTCTCTTTTTCAGTGACTTGCATATTTATGCCACTTGTTTCTGTTTCTCTCATGGGTTGGTCAGTATTATTCATGCTACAGTCCAGATGTTTGTTGAAATCATATGTTGAAAATTCATATGTTGAAATCCTAACCTCCAATATATTTGGAAGTGAGGATTTTGGGAGTTGATTAGGTCAAGAGGACAGAACCTCCATAAATGGAGCTAGTGCCCTTGTAAAAGAGATTCCAGAGTACTATTTTGCCCCTTATACTACGTGAGGACACAGTGAGAAGATATCATCTATAAACCAAGAATTGTGTCCTCACCAGGCACTAGACACTGCATTTGCCACACCTTGACACTTATAATTTTTTTCAATGTCAGCAATTGTTTATTCCTTGGTATCTGATGATTGAATATTTAGTTACTTCAAGTTTGATACTGTGTTCTAAACTATAGTAAAACCATTAAAACCAATGAAGTAAAAGAAACATTATTTTTAGAACTGCTCTTCAATGAAGCTTTGTCTTTATATGTGCTTCAGTGATACTTATTTAAAAAGTAACAATACCAATTAACTTTTGGAGCATGCTCACTGACATCCACTGTCTTAAAAGAATTTCATGCATATCATTTAATCCCTACAAACACAACAGAAGATATATTCAATTTATCCCATTTTATTAATAAGAAAATTAAGTCTCAGTGATGAATCCACAGTCACATGCAACTATTAAGGATTCCAGCCCAAGCAGGACCACTCTTATATCAAAAGCCAAGTGATTAATCCTGATACTAATGAGTATTTATTGTTTCCTCTGACTATCTTACTGTCAGGGGTTAAATTGAGTTTGAAAATAAGTTAAATTTCTAAATTTCTTCTAATTTTCTAGAAGATTGATACATTTTAGGTCTCTAAACTATATAATTTATGTCAGAGAAAAAAATCTGTGATAGTTACTGTAGCATAAATATTAGCACATCCCATCCCCTCAAACATTTCAGTGTACTTGGTAAAGACTCAGTTCTGAATCATTTGATTAACTTAGACTAGAATTCAGAATTTGGAATTATATCTGGCAACATATGCAAGATAATTATTTATCTCAGATCCAAAAAGTAGTGTTTGTGTAGTGAACAGTGGTTCTGAAGAACATGTTATTCCTTTAATCATAGAATTTTATTTTAGAGATCTAATTCAAAATCATAAGAAAGTGGAATTATGTTGCTTAAGAAGAACCATTTATATATACCTGTATATATTGTCTCCCTTTGAGGCATAGAAAAATTTTAGGCTAAATCATAAGTATTAAACTTAAAAAGTTATATTTCATAATAAACATTTATTCCTGCAAATGGGTGCTATTCAAATAAGAATACATAGGTGGAAACAGCAGATTTAAATTCCTCACATGAAAACAGTTGTGGCAAAGAATGCTATGTAGTTTAAGACCCCCCGGGGGTGAATAATTTTAAATCAATGACATTGGATATTATGCTTCTGAAATATAACCTCTCAAAGGAGTTTCTTGGCAACACTGGTAAACATTATGCCATCTGTATAATTGCTCTATGTAATTTTCATTTTTGTTAAAATTTGAAAGACAGAATTTTTTTTAAAGGATAGTATTAAAAAAGATGACTCTGAACCAAATTGACAAAATATATTAGAAACCTGGCTATCAGAATAGCAGAGCTAAAGCATATTAAAGTTAAATGGATGTCCCTGGGTAGCTTCCCTTCACAAAGTAATCCAGGCACCCAGGCTCCTTTTGTAATGTGACATCCACTATTCGTTTAAGCCCCAATGCAATGTGCATGTCATTGGGCATATAGTGAATGCTGTAGTGTGCTGCACTTTCAAAACTGTTATTTCTCCATGTTGGTCTTTGAAAGCTAAAAATGGAGTATCTCCTAGAAACTGTCCTTGGCCAAAAAAGTTGTCTTACCCAAAGTTACTCTTCTCCTCAAGAGGCTGTTCACAACCAATGGCTTGTCAATAAAATGTTTTAGAAGTCCATTCCATTGCCCTCGGTGTCACTGTCTTTGAAAGGCCATACTAGCCTGAGAACTCACTGTGGGATTGGCTGAGGCCTCTACTGTAAATGCATTTCTCTGTTGCAGAAAGAAATGGTCAACACTTCTCTTTCTATCCTGCGTCTTTCATTCCCCTACAAGTATTGTTCCCAAATAAACCACCTACATGCAACCGTGTCTATCTAGTGGGAAATGAAATTGCAAGAAAAGAGAGACAATGTATGGAAGGTGCACTCTTGTTTCTTAAAATGCTGTGACCTAGAAATCACATACAGTGCTTTCATTCATGTTGTAATAGCTGGAACTAACCTCATGACTACATGCAGATGCAAGACTATTAGGAATTATACTGCTTCCATTGAGTACCTCTACACAAGACAAGGGGAACAAATCAGTGACACAGTGAGACTGTATCTTAGCTCTGGCTACTATAACAACGTACAACAGTCTGGGCGACTTAAGCAACGTGAATTTATTTATTATAGTTCTGGGAGCTAAAATTGAAGATTAGGATGCCAGCATGGTCAGGGTGTGATAAGGACACTCTTCCAGATTTGCAGATGGCTGACATCTTGGTGTATCCCCATATGGTGGAGAGAGGAAGCTTGGTGTCGCTTCCTTTTCTTATAAGGCCACTAATTTCATGATGGGGGCTTCAATTTTATGACCTCATCTAAATCTAATTACCTCTCAAAGTCCTTACCTCATAATATCATCACATTGGGGGTTAGAGCATCAACATACGAATATTGAGTCTGTAACAATATGTGAATGGTAACTTTTAGAATGTAGGAGACTTACAATGAAATTGGGTTTAAATTGTCATAATGTTCCAAGTACAGCAGAGATTTTCTTTGTACACTATCTTACATTCAATCCAGGCATGGGACATGGTAAGCCAATATTGTATTTTTAGAGATATTATTTATATTTTTTCAAGGAAGTTTAAAGTAAATATATTTTCTTATTAAAGATAACTTGATCATATGCATCATTCACTCATCTCATACTTTTTTTGGTTTTTTTTTTTTTTAGTCGGAGTCTCACTCTGTTGCACAGACTTGAGTGCAGTGGTGTTCTCATGACCACTACAGCTTCAAACTGCTGGGCTAAGGCAATCCTTTGGCCTCAGTCTTCCAAGTAGCTGGGATGACAAGCATGTGCCACTACGCTTGACTAATTTTTTGATTTATTATGGAGATGATATCTCGTCAAGTTGCCCGGGCTGGTCTCAAACCCTTGGGTTCAAGCTATCCTCTTGCCTCAGTCTCCCAAAGTACTGGGGTTACAGGCATTAGCCATTATGCCCAGCTTATCTTACAAGAATTTTTAAGTGCTATTAGCCACTTTTCCAAACATGGGAATCATATATGAAAGACCAAATACATATAAACATAGGTATTTATATTATATTGGTGAAAAAGCATAAGTGAACACATAAGTTCTATACTGTGAAGGAAATTATATGATAGTAGCTAGAGGAAAAAGCTCCTGGATTATAGAGAAAGGATACAAAAATAAAATTAAAGCAAACAAGGGATGTTTATAGGCACAGCCACTATGTATGACTATACACATTTTAAATGGACAGAATTTGAAAGCATTTCTCCTGTAAACCAGAACAAGACAAGGCTGCCTGCTTTAACCTCTCCTGTTCAACATAGTGTTAGAATTCCTAGCTACAACAATCAGACAAAAGAAGGAAATCAGTGGCATCCAAATAGGAAAAGAGGAATCAAGTTATCCCTCTTTGCTGATGATATGATTCTATGCCTTGAAAATCCAAGAGAATCTGTCATAAACCTTCTTACAAAAACAATGGACTTTGGCAACGTCTCAGGGTACAAAATCAATGTGCAAAAGGGAGTCACATTTTTGTATAGCAAAAACAAACAGAGAGCCAAATAAAAAGCACAATCTCATACACAATAGCAACAACAACACCACCAACAAACATGCCTCAATATCTTCCTTAACAGAGCAGTGAAAGACCTTTACAACAAAAACTACAAAACACTGCTCAAAGATATCAAAGATGACACAAATAAATGGAAAAACATTCCATGCTCATGGATTGGAAGAATCAACATTGTTAAGATGTCCATCCTACCCAAGGCAATCTACAGATTTAACACAATACCTATTAAATTAAAAACACCATTCTTCTCAGACCTGGAAACAATAATGCAGAAATTCATACGTAAACATAAATGTCCACAAATAGCCAAAACAATCCTCACCAAAGAGGAAGGTATCACACTTCCAGACTTTAAATTTTATTATAAGGCTACAATAATCAAAACAGCCGTAATGGTACAAGAGCAGACATATACATTGGAACAGGATAGAGACTCTGGAAGCAAAACCTCAATTTCTCAACCAACTTATCTTCGACAAAACCTTCATTCCAATCACTGGGAAGAGGAGATCTTATTCAGTAAATAGTGTTGGAAAAACTAGCTGACCACATGCAGAAGATTGAAACAAGACGACTACCTATCACTATACACAAAAATCAACACTAAATGGATCAAAGAACTAAAGGTAAAACATCAAATATAAAAACCTTAGATAATGTGGGAGACACCCTTAGGAAATTGAAACTGGCAACCAGTTCCTGATCAAAACCCTAAATGTCCATGCCATAAGACATAGTGGGACCTCATCAAAGTTTCTGCAAAGCAAAAGAAACTATCAAGATAGTGGAGAGACAGCCCAGAGATTGGGAAAAATATTTGCCAACAGTATATATGACAAAAACCTAACATCTAAGATCTACAAGAAACTCAAATATACTGAAAAGAAAAAAAAATAGCCCTATTCAAAAGTGGGCAAAAAATAGCAATGGACACTTCTCAAATGAAGAAATATGAGCAGCCAATAGATACATGAAAAAATGCTCAGCCTCACTAATTTTCAAAGAAATGCAAAGTAAAATCACACCAAGATACTTGTAAGTCCAGTCTATATGGTCATCATCAATAACTCAAACAACAGATGCTGGAGATGATGCGGGAAAAAGGAAACATTCCTACATTGTTAGTGGGAATGTAAACTAGTACGACCTCTGTGGAAAACAGTTTGGCAATTCCTAAAAGATCTAAAAATCAACCTTTCATACAAACCCAGCAATTCCCCTTCTAGGAATATACCTGGAGGAACTGAAACTGCTCTTTGCGAAAGATACCTGCACATGCATGTTTATTGCAGCATTATTCACAATAGCAAAATCATAGAACCAACCATGCTGCCCATTGAAAGTGGAGTGGATGAAAAAAAAATGGTAAATATACATGATGGAATAATGCACAGACATAAAGAAGGACAAAATTATGAGCTTTGCAGAAACTTGGATGAATTTAGAGTCTATGACACCCAGTGATCTATCACAGAATCAAAGAACTGAGTACCACATGTTCTTACTCATAAGCGGACTCTGAACAACTATCATAGTACTCTAAGAAAGGAATTGGGGCCGGATGTGGTGGCTCAAGCCTATAATCCAAGCACTTGGGGAGGCCGAGGCAAGAGAATTGCCTCTCAGGTGTTCGAGACCAGCCTGGGTAACTTGGTGAGACTTCATCATCTCTACAATAAATAAAAAAAATAAAAAGCCAGGTGTGGTATCATGCACCTGTAGTTCCAGCTACTTGGAAGACTGAGGCAGAAGAATTGTCTGAGCCCAGCAGTTTGGGACTGAGGTGGCCATGAGCATGCCACTGCACTCCAGCCTGGGTGACAGAGTGAGAATCTAACTCAAAAAGTAAGAAAGAAAGAAGGAAGGAAGGAAGGAAGAAAGGAAGGAAAGAAAGAAAGAAAGAAAGAAAGAAAGAAAGAAAGAAAGAAAGAAAGAAAGAAAGAAAGAAAGAAAGAAAGAAAGGAATTAGCAGTAGTGGGAAACAGCCAGGGGAGGAAACATCATCAATAAGAGTACCTGATCTCAAACCAAGTAAAGTGGGGGTGAAATTGAGACCCAAACTTTACCAGTACAATGACCATTTGTATGCTTAATCCTGCATCATTAAAATAAAATAAAATAAAAAATGACCCTTTTGTAATGCGCAGCAAAGCCAAGAAGTCTATTCTGAAGGCCACTGTGTAGAAGATGATATGACATAAACCATATCTTTAAATATTCATAGCTACTGTCTCTAACAAAGAAGCAAGAAAAAAAATCATAGCTTTAAGTGCTGCCCTTGCTAGCAATCAGTCTATTGGGAGCATTTTATTAACTTTATTAAACTCCTACTTGTTTTTACTTCCATTGCCTAGATGAGCATTGTCCAATAGGAGAAATCTTACCAAAGTGCATGCCTAGATGTATTGAGCCATGCAAGTGTGTGCTTTGCCTAGTTAATATGCACATGTGCAATGTTTGCTAATACTTTCTGGTTGCTAATAACCAAGCAGTTTGTATGTGGTTGTCTGTTGGTTCCAGGAACCAGAGCTGCTGGTTCCAGGAATCATTCATAATTCACAATATGCTAATCTCTGGAAATGTAAACTTACTTTTAGATTATTATTATGTAGGGCTTATAGGGAAACTGTGAATTAAGCATCAATTTTACTAAAAAGGGATGTCTTGAAGAAATTGTTGGAAGATACATTTTGATTCTCAGAGGAACTGACCTTTGACAGTGTACAATGGATGGAATCATGCCATGTGAAATCCTTTGAATAAAAATTTATTGATTAAAAAAAAGAACTGCATGTGCACAATTCCTGCCATGTGCCATGCATTCA
Source organism: Tarsius wallacei (assembly GCA_963574415.1). Classification (NCBI taxonomy): domain Eukaryota; kingdom Metazoa; phylum Chordata; class Mammalia; order Primates; family Tarsiidae; genus Tarsius; species Tarsius wallacei. Next base: position 13,478 of record CAUYQG010007955.1, on the reverse strand, counting down.
GTATATATCTGAGGAATAAATGCATGAATTAATTGATAAATGTATAAGTCCATACATTTATACAAGATTGGATAAGCGGATACAAGATTGGACGGGCGGATTCATAAACTGTCATTACTTGATTGTGTGGCAGAGTAAAATTTAGATTACTTAGTAGGAAGTACTACATTAAAGGGGGGATTTAGAAAGGGCAGGAAGTGGCAGCAAATTTAGCCAGAACAAATTTTTAGAAATTTTTTAGAAAGGCCAATTAGTTATGTATCAGAAGCCATATAAATTAACCAATTCTTGTGAAAATAAAAAGACAAAACAGGGAGAACTTGGAAATAATTTGAATTCTTGCAACTGCAAAAGTAATAGTGCCAATAGAAAAATTTATTTATCTAACACTTGTCAGAAATTCTCTTTGTATTGGGTAAATCAAGCAGATAGACTCTCTTGACCTCAAAGAGCTTGTATTTTACTAAGGGGAAACATGATAAAAAAATATATTAGAGTTCAGATGTGACTATGAAATAAAGCAAATAAAGAGAGATATCAATGATTATTTATGTTTTTAGAAAGATAAATCTGTGACATTTGACCAGATAACCAACAGAAGCGAAGGATACAGCAATTTGGTGATCTGGGAAGAGAGAACATTAAATGCAAAAGCCCTGAGTTGATAACATGTTAGGTCCAATCAAGGAATGAAAAGAGGAGAGGTAGTGTAAGTAGAGTCCTGGGACAACAGGTTATGCTGTCTGTTTTCACAGCACCTAATCAAATAGCAAAAGCAAAGACAAGTACATTCTTTACTTGGACTACTGAACAATGCTTCAGTATAACGTTGAAAAGGCCTTGAATTCAAGTTTTGGATACTTTTTCTTAATTAACAACTATGTAACACATATAGCAACACTTTATACAATTTTGCTTGTTTTCTGAAATGCCATAAACCATGTAATGTCTCTACCTGTATTTTATTTTATTTTTTTTGAGTCAAGCTCTCGCTCTGGTGTGCAGGCTGAAATGCAGTGACATAATCACAGTTCATCACAGGCTTCACCTTCTGGGTTCAGGTGATCCTTCCATGTCAGCTTCCTGAGTAGCTGGGACTACAGGCACATGACAACATGCCCAGCTAATTTTATTTTTTTGACTTTTTTTTTTTTTTTTTTTTGGTAGAGATGAAGTCTTGCTGTGTTGCTGAGTTCAACCTCCTGGGCTCAGGCAATTCTCCTGTCTCAGCCTTTCAAAGTGCTGGGATTACAGGCACGAGCCACCACACCTGGTCTTAACTATTATATTGATGTAGCAAAATTGTTTAAAACTTTTTTCTTCATCATTTGTCAATACTATAACAAATTAAAGTTTTGATGTATTTAATCGAATGTTTAAAAGCTTGAAAATATATGTGTAGAAAAAACTGTCAAACGTCTTAAGAAAAATGGAGAAATTTGGACTATAAATAGAGACATAGACTTTGAAGACAGGCAATTTGTAGATATTTTAAGAAAATGAAAATTTCTAAATTAAAAATATTGAGACAAAATACATTATGTGTACACTGGACGATGACAGAAAATCTAGCTTAAAATACACCTAATTCAATTCAAGCCACTTAACAGTAGACACTAGACACATAACAAAATATAGAAATTTGTTTCAAGGGAGGAAAAATCAAACATATGTCAGTGCTATGAAAATAAAAAGAAAGATAATGAATATAAATACAAAGAATAGCACATTGTACTATTCATGCTAAATAATATTTTATAGCAGATATCAAAAGATATTTTTCAATCACTTAGAAGGATGCACCATCAAAAATAGCAATCCTCTTGAATAGCAGCACCCACTTCTTTGAACATTTTTTTCCCTCTTCAAAATATGTTTTAATTTTGCCTAATCACTTATATAAAAACCTCAAGAAATCATAATTTAATAAAATGAACTTACCACATCTATGGGAGCATAAATTTTTTGATAGATTAACACAGTTAAAAACAAACCTAGGCAACATAATGCAAAATATTCATGTATTGCATGTACTCCTATTGTGGTTTAAGTGTGTCCTCCCAAGTTCATGGTTTGGAAACTTAATCCTCAATAAAACGATGTTGGGAGGTGAGGTCTAAAAAGAGGAGAGTAGGTATGAGAGCTTTGCCTGCATGAATGGACTAATGCAGCTCCGGTGGGAGTACGTTAGTTATAATTATGTTGAGTTAGTTATAATTATGTTGAGCTTGTTGTAATAGTGAGTTTGCTCCCTCCTCCCTCGCTCTCTTACCCTTCCACCTTTCCACATAGGATAATGCTACAAGAAGACCCATACCTTGGACTTCTTCCAGCCTCCAAAACTGTAAAAAAATAGCAACACGAAACAGACTAAGACAACAGACTTCCGATTTGCAGCATATCATAGTAAGATTATCATTTGAATTACAGATATTGTATATAAATTTTTTACCTATAGCAAGACAAAAGCACCCCATAGCATTCATTCTGATAAACTGAAAGGGAAAAAAGTCCTCACTGACATATTGAGAGTTCCTATATGTGAGTTTTGATGTGTGAAGGGCTGTGAAGCTAACACTTTGTTGTAAGAAAAAAGCTAGGCTCAGCTTCATGTCAATGACAACTAAAAAAATATAAAATAAAATATGAAAAAAGCTAGGTGAATTCTCCTGAAGCTGAATTTGAATATCATGCACATCACTTCTACTTAGATTCATTTAACTGGGTTAGGGAGTGGTGGATGATAGGGATGCGAGAAGACTAAATCTTTCTCCCTAGAGCTACCCTTTGGCAGTGTCACTTTGCTAGACACATAAGTCAAATCGTACTACGGATATGCATTTACAATAAAAAGATGATTTAAAAGGTGCTTTCTACCCTCTAGAAGTTTAGCAACTTTGAAGTAAGAAATTTCAAAATAACATGAAAATTACTAATTGCAAAAACATATAAAGTATAATACCTCTAACCAACTGGTCATGGAATATTCAGAAAGCATTTATTTTAAATATGTTTTCTGATTTTCTCTGTTACTCATTCCTCTGATTTTCTTCCCTTACTTTCCTATAGTCATTTGAACTCTTTTAGGATTGCATTCTGATTTTAATAGTGTTTTTAGTATGAAAAGGGAATGCCCCCCTAAAAAATATAATTCTCTGTTGGAGGGTGGGCCTCTTGTAGTACAGGCTTCCTGCACTAGGTAAGTGTTCTAGGAATACTCTGGCATCAGTGTACCAGCTAGCATTTTTGTGAAAGGCTGCTTTTGACTTCAGTGAATCCTTTTTTTTGTTTTTGAAGATTCTTTCAGTGTGTTTGCCCATTTCATGACGGGTGATTTACAAGTGCACCTTCCCACACTGCACCGACTGGTTAACAGTTTTCGACCCAAACAGCATGACCCCTATGCCCCATCAACTGATCTTACCCTGAGTGACTTTTTTGTTTTGTTTTCACAAATGAAAAAATCCACAAAGGGAAACGTTTTGCCAAAGTGGAAGAGGTGAAAAAAAACTGCAGAAGCTCTAATAACCATCAAAATTTATAAGTTCAAAAACTTTTTTTGAGCAGTGGAAAATCATCTTGATGGTTAATTGCATCAAATGGACAGTACTTTGAAGGTGACTAAAGTTTAAACATGTAAGAGTAAACACACAATTTTAAATAAATAAATTCCATTTTGGGGGGATCCCTCCTTGTATTGTTTTGTGTCATTGTCTTAGTAGTGGCTCTGGGTATTCAGCAATCATTTTCTTAATGATTGCTTTAAAATAATCACCAGATTATTTCAACTTCTGGTTCATGTCAATGGTGGCATCTGTTCATTGTCTTTTCCCAATTGTACTGTGATTTTCTTCTTGGTATGATAAATGATAGACTGGATTTTTCTGATATTACATTATGAGTCTCTGGATCCTATTTGATCTTTCTTGGAAGTATACTATGAGGGCCAGATGGGTGTATGTGTTCACACATTTCTTGGGCTCCAGCAATACTGGTGGAGTGGAGCACTGGTGTACACTCCTCATTTCAGATGGGTTGGGTAGAAATACAGTTCACCCATGTCTTGTCAACACTCCCAGTGAAAGCAGATCATTGACTATCACTGCTTTGTTGCCTCTGATTGGGAATGCAAACACAGCTATTAGCAGAGAGTAAAGTGGAATGTTGACTACCACATCTTCCATCACCTCATCCACCTCATTGATGCCTGATGGGAGTAGATGCCAGAGGACAGGGAAAATTGAAGTGATGACTGTCCCTGATTTGCACTGCAGCATTCAGTATTCTTACTGTTAGGAGGTTATAAAGTTTCAGTGTGCCATTTGGTCTCTTTGATTCCAAGAATGGCAAGGAGGTGGTGTGCTTACTAGCTCTAATTCCCACTGCCTTCCTCAGTCTTATAGATGTTAAATGAATATAGATGCTCAGACTAACACCAGATCCCTTTAAAACTATCCTGGTATAGGGAATCAGAGTACTGCCTGCTTTTGTGAAATGAGGGATAAAAACAACTCAATTTTGACTTGCCAACACTATACTGGGAGGGAAATTGCATCGCTACCAGCTACTTCCACAAGGAAGGATGAGGAAGGTTAGCTCTCTGCTCAGTCCAGCTGAAACCACCAGGTGGATAAATTGAAGTACCATTGCCTGCTTAGGTGTGGGTTGAAAAAAGGTGTGGTTGAAGATAATTCTTTACATGGCCCTGCAAAAACTGTGTGGTTGATGAGAGAGAAGGACTTGTGGTTTTTCTGTGTGTGTTTGGCTGGAGAAGTATGAATATTATTGAAAAGGTTACATCTTTCCTTATTTGGGGGCAGGAGGAACAAGCTTTACTTATGGTTTCTCTTCATTTTGCTTGCTTGTTTTTTTGTATCTGCCTATTGCCAATTTAGGACTGAAGGTGTTACCACACCTTGTTTAGGTTGTGAGGGTTAAAATAACAAAATCCAGAGAACTCACCTCTATGTCATTCCTGAAGTCCCTAAGCAATCTGCTTTCTTCTTTTCATATTTGAAGTTTTTCTATGCGTTATGACATGCCCAGGGTATTTTAGTTGTGAGAAAGAGGAACTGAGTAGAATATGATCACTTTATTTTAGCAGAACTTCAATTTTATTAAATAACACTTTATTAAACAATGGTATCTAAGAGAGAATAAAACTTTGTAAAGTCAATGTAATGTATATCATCTAAATCATGGCAAAACATCTGTAAAGACATTGAGGCAATAAATACTACTGGGTACCAGGTCATCTTTTAGATTGTTTTGGCAGTAGGACAGGACAAGTACCCAGGAGGGTTTAGACGTAAGCAGGAACCACATCATTAAGGACCTTGTATGCCCGGTTAAGGACTGTTAGTTTTGTGCTTTGTGGGTAGGTATCTTTGAAGATTTTTAGTTTTATGAGACAATTAGATTTACATTTTTAAGTGATGAGATTCATTATGATGTGGATAATCAAGTAACCAAGAGGAAAAATATGTGATGGTAAGACATCAGGTGATAGTTGTGAGAACAGATAAAATGGGGTAAGCTTAAGACACACTTAAGGGAAAAAATCAGGAATTAGGGTTTGACGGTTATGAAGAACTAGAAGAGTGGACTTTGGGAAATGAGGGGAGAATGGTTAAGAATGCTTTGATGTTTCTGGCTTATATTTGGTTACATGTTAGTTCCATGTATCACAAATACAGTAACTAGTATCACAAATACAGAGGGGATATTAAATGAAGAGAGGAGAAAGAAAGAGATTCATTAAATACACTTTAAACAGACTAAGTTTGGGTGCTTTCAGGTATCCATGTAGAAAATTCCCAATGGTCAGAAATGGTTGAACATGAATTTGAAGATCAAAAGAGAGATGTAGAGTCAGCATCTAGTTTGAAGTTAATGTCATGTATGTGAGTAAGATGATAACAAGAATGCATATCAAAAAAACTAGAAACAAAAACTATCAAACAAACAACAACAACAACAACAACAAAAAAAACCCACCTACTATAAAACTAAAGAAGAGTACCGAGAATGTATAATGGGCAGATGAGGAAGAAAGACTCAGCAAAAGTGACTGAAGAACGAGTTAGAAAGTCACAAAACTACATGTGTGATTTCAAGAACCACAAAAGGAAAGAGTTTACACACTAGGAAAGTGGTCAAGAATGTTAAGTGTTACAGTGCTTTTGATCCTTGCCAATAAAAACATTCTCCAAGAACTAGAACTAGAATTATCACTTTGTAGCTTACTTTGGATATAGAATCTCAAGGCCTACACCTGAACTATTGAATTAGAAGCTTCATTGCTTTTAATTTTCTGTGTATTTACAGATCATCTAGGGATTTTGTTGACATGCAGACTCAGCCTGACATTCTTCATCTCTAACATACCCTTAGAAGCCTCTCCTGCCAGTTCATGGGCCACATTTTGAAGACCAGGCCTCTAGATGGACTGTTAACAGCTAATGTAAGGCATGGCTGTGGCTGGAGTTTGTCAGATTCACCTTTTATTTTTTCTTAAAATGGTTTTGATTTATTTTGAAATATACCACACATATTGATTTTTAAATTTCCATTAAAGGCTAAAGCAGAGGAGACTTTTAGAGTTTTTTTTTTTTCTAATTGTCAAAATAATTGAAAAGAACAGTTAATAATCAACTAAAATGTATTGAAATATGCATATTCAAATTCATATTTTTTGGCAGGGATTTGAATGCTAGAATGGCGACTATTCAATGACAATGCAATTAAATGCTTTTCAGAATAAACTTAATGTACCACTAGTTTTATCATCTTGGTGCATAATTACATATATACCTGGCTCTTTAACCATTATTTAGAAGAGGTACTTGGCTTGCAGTCTAAAAACTAACATTAATATACATACATACACACAGACATACACACACACACACACACACACACACACACGTATATATACAGGTGTGTCCAAAAAAAGTATAGATATTTTTAAGTATGAAATTCGTTCAAAAGATAGCTTTAATTAAATAAAATTAAATTTAATTCAGTAAAATTAGCATCACCATGCGACAAATAGGACAGTCAAAGAAAATGGCATACTACACATTGCTATTGTAATTCAGTTAAACTTTGAAAAGTAATATATAGATAACATCTCTTAAAATGTGTATACTTTTTTGGCATCCTTTGTGTGTGTGTGTATATATATATAAACGTATGCTTATTTAGGGAGAATTGATATTTAAATTTTGTGTACATGTGAAATCACCTGGAGAGCTTGTTCAGGTGAATATTCGGATTTGGTAGGTCAAGGTGGGACCTGAGATTCTGCATTTCTATAAGCTTTCAGGAAACATTTTACCCCATCTTTCGCTATTTTTTTCTTCTGGATCTGTAAGTCAGTTCATCTTTTTATGCATTCCTTGAATTTTTTTAAAAATTTAAGCCTGCAATTTCTATATTGTCCTGTTCTCTCTTTATCACTATTGCAATTCTTTGTTTGTGGGATCTACATTATACATGATTTCTTTTGGAAAGTCTTTTTTTGTTCCCTGTATCTCTTGGTTTTTTTTTTTTTTTTTTGAATCAGAGTCTCATCTGTCGCCCAGACTGGAGTGCAGTGGACGTCCCGGCCACTGCAGCCTCGACCTGCTGGGCTCCGGCGATCCTTCCGCCTCAGACTTCCGAATAGCCGGAATTACAGGCACGTGCTACCACGCCCGGCTGATTTTGTAGAGATGAGGTTTATGCCAAGTTGCCCAGGTGGGTCTCGAACCCGCAGGTTCAGTCAATTCACTCACCTTGGCCTCCCAAAGTGCGGGATTACAGGCTGAGTCACCGAGCTCGGCCCCTGTATCTCTCTTAATCAAAGTATGAAGCACAGATAAGTAGTGTTGGCATCAAATGGAAACTCGTTAAAAATCTGTAGTCTTGAATACTGCTTCAGATCCACTGGAAACAGAATCTGCATTTATTTAGAATTCAGGTGATTATTAGACTCGGTAAAGTTTGAAAGATCATGGCCCTAAGTTATCGGCTAAGTCCTTTTGTTCTGTGCTAGCTTGTCATTCTGTTCTGTTGTCTACTCTTCCAGTAGATTCAAAGTTTCATAAGATCAAACCTCTGTCCGTTTTTTAAATTAGCAATTATGCTTAGTGCCTAGCACAGTAATATGTACTTAATACATTTTTGTTGAATAAATGCATGGCTAAATGTGTTGAAATGGAATAGTTTGGTGTGAGCTTTAAACACAATTGAAACCTTCTTTTTCTGGTATTTTATTTTTATTATTCATGAGGCAAATGTCATAAATGAATAAAGAGATGTGCATTTCAGATATTTACTTAAATTTAATATATTTGTATCATGTTTTTGAGTTTTTGCATACTTTATATATACTTATAATTTTTGCATTCATGAAATAGCATTAAGTTAAAAAAAATAAAATTATAGAAATATTACATTTCTATGTATTTACAGGTGAAATAATGTTTTTTCACTGTGTTTTGGGTTTGTCATTGCTCTGGATTTTTAACTTAAGATATAATTTACTTTTCAACTTCTGTAGCACTAACTGTATGTTGACAAGTCATATCTTTTCTCTGTGCTTCATTTCACCCATTTATGTTTAAATTCCTGAAAAATTGAAGCCTGAATTTATTAATCTTCCACCCTTGTTACTTCCAGTTCTCTCACCATAATCTTAACCCTCATTACCTTTCCTGGTCTATTAGAATCACTTCTTATCTACCTTCTCTGTATGGATTCTTGTCATCCTGCTCCTGCCATCAGAGTAAGTTTTCTAAGGAGCCACTGAATCACCTTTCGTTTCTGCAAAATATTTTCAATAGATACTAAGTATACACAACACATGCCTTTTTCTCAACGATATTTAGACATTTCTCCATTGGGATAATTAATTAAATATGTACATTAGACTGTTAACATCAGTTTCTTCACATGGAAGGGAATGCAAGAGGTGGGTGTAGGCCAAGATAACTTGTTTTCTTTGAGTTGCTTTATTTATTACAAGGGGAATATATAACTTTGGAATGAAATTATAAAAATGTTCAAATAAATTTGTTAAACCTGTTGATTATTCTATCAATTTTTGATTGCCACAATAATACTAAAAGAACTACCAAACCTCAGTAAAAAATGTAATCATAAACTTTTATTGAGCACCTGACTCTTCGTCGAGAAAATTAGTTTGTCTAGGCTGTTCTTGTCTTGCCTGGGCTCACTCACATGTTCAGCATCAGCCTTGCATTGACTAATTTAGGTTGGTCTCACCTAAGATTACAGAAAAGTTTCACTCTGCTCCATGTTTTACATTTGAGCAAATTAGTCTGGTTTCTTAATGTCTGAAGAGTAAGAGCACAAGCAGAAATATGCACGTGCTTTTTCTTGCGTCTGCTTATTCCCTAACATTTTGTTGATCTATAAAGTCACAAGGCTAAGCCTAGAGTCAAGAAATAGAGCAAAATTCCCACCCAGAGCTGCAAAGATACTTGACAAAGGGAATAAACGCAGGGAAAGAGATACATCAGAGGCATGAATGCAATCACCTTACAAGAATTATTTAACTAAGTTGTACATTCTCACTTCTCCTGTTTATTTATCTACCTGACAATTATTTATTCACCCTTAGTGCCAGATGTTGTGGGTTCAGCAATAATGAAGACAATATCTCTGTTCTTCCATTCTAGTGAAGATGAGACTGCAAATAAATAAAATAGATAAAAATGTGAATGTTAGGGTGTTATATGGAAGAAAATCTGGGTAATGGAATAGCAAAGGGTAGAAGGAGAAAGGTAGTTAGGGCCAGACTTTTTGGGGGTATATTTGGAGACAGTCTATGGTAAAGGAGCAGACAGAGTAAGGAAATACAAAGGTTTAAGGAAGGTGATTTCCAGTCAGAGGGAAGAACTGCGTGAGGCCACCGGCATGGGGACAAATATATTAGTATTTTCCAAACTCAGCCAGTCAGTCTTCCCATAGTGCAGTGAGTGATGAAGGCAATGGAAAGCAACCGGAGGGCTGTAAAAATCACATCATCAGGGTGCTTGAGCCCAGGGTGAAGAGTATGGATTTATTTGAGGTGTGTTAAAAAGTTATTTGCCTTAGATAGCAAGTAAGGCAAATTCATCATCTAATTTAAATTTTTACGATAATTCTAGGAGTGCACAATATTTATTTCTTTTTAGATATAAATGCATATATTTACTTATTTATCTCCATTTTACATCAAGACAATGATATGTTAAAACAAGTTCTTTATTATCATATTTCTAAGTCTATCTTAAATTAATAATTAGTGAGATGATGTTCAAAATACCAAAAATAAATATTAAAATAATCAAGTAAAATATATTGAATGGTCCATAAAGAATGTTATTATTGTGCTAGACAGATGATAGGCAAAATTTTTACAGTAATATATAGGACAATGTATTTGGGGATCAAAACACTACAACTCACGAGTTGAGCGTTTGTTTAATCAAAATGCATGAAACATAAAATGTTCACAGTGTATTACAGAGCTCTTGACAAGACATACAAGATACTTTCACAATTTCTGTAAGTGGACAGGTTTACCTGGCAGAAATATAAACTAAGTGTCCTCTAAAGATGGTGACAAAGATTAAGCGATTTGACAGTATAGTAAAAGGAAACATAAATTCTTTTGAAAGACTTGCAAATCTGAGAATTTTTTTAAAAAAATCAGTTTCATGTGATAAGAAAGAGGTATAGAAATAGGGAACAAATAATAAATTACCTTAATTAAAATGAGAAGGAGACAATGGAACACTTTGCCTTTGGTGAAAAATTATGGGATACAGAACTAGATTAAATCCTGATAAATAATAGGATTAGCTCTTCCTGCTTCATGAAAGAATTTGAAACAATCCAGATTAATTAATGATATACAATCTATTCAACCAACACTAGTGAATTCAACTCCATGCCAGACTTTGCATTAGGAAAAATTATTACAGATGTTTTAGTAAATGAATAACCTTGCATAAACCTTGGACAGTATATTATTTTACTGGTATTTAAGATTATGAAGCATTCACTCTGACACTTCATAACAAAGGTCTTAGCATCCTTGTACCACACTACTCATTTACTAACTCAAGGCTTATCCCCTGACTTCTTTCAGTTCTATGTGCAAACATTACCTGTTCTGAAAGGTAGTCCTTGGCCAACCCAACTAAAATGGTTTTCCTACCACTTTGTGTTAACTTAATTATCATCTACTTGTTCCACTAGAATTTTTTCTTCATAGAGTGGGAAATTAATCTTATGCACTGCTTCATATCCATTGCTCAAAAAAGTGCACTACATAAAATAAATAATTAATATTTGCTAAATGACTCAATTAGTAAATTTTACATACTGCAAGATATATGTATATTTGCATATCTATAATCATTCTATTTATCTAGCTATCAATCAATCTACCTATTTATTATTTATCTCACATTTAGAAAACAGCAGGCAAAGTAATTTTGGTTTCCTTAGAGTAGTGGTGCTACTCTGAGGGCAAGGGGACATTCAGCGAAATTTTTCAGTTTAATGGCTGACTGTTTTTGCATATCAAAAATGTCTCTGTACTGGTTTATACTCTGGCTAGCTATAACAGTAATGTATCATAAATATAATTTTATGCTTTAGTTTATTATCATTCACATAAACAAATTATTTCTTGATTTTACATGACAAATTATCCTTTTATATGCTGAAAGGGCCCGGTTTCTCTGTATTTCTCTGAACTTGTCACATAGTTGACTCTAACTGAAGGAAAGACTTAGACAGAATTAAAGGGAATAAGTGCCTATGATGAAGAGAAGAAATGGAAGAAATTAACTGCATAAAAAGGCTATTCTAAGTAGTATATGTGTGTGTATTTGTAATACATGTGCCTATATATTTGAACGTGTATATTAGTGGGTAAATCTATACATATGTAGTTGTAATGGTCTTATTCTACAGGCCAGTGGTACAAAGGGCCTGTCAGTAAACAAGTTTATTTATAAGGACACTAGAAGATCAGGGCAGAGCAGAAGAGACAGCCCTGCTTTGCCTATCTCCCAGAGAATGAGGAGAGAAAAATTACAGAGAAAAGGCATAGAACCCACATGAGCACGTGTTTGTAGTTGGCCTGTGTACATTCATCCTAAAGATATCTATAGGCATGACTATGTCTCTGAACCCAGCATTATTTTGGAATATAAATTTTCTAAGAGTCAGAGCTTAATCAGTATGCTATATTTGACCCTTTGCATTCATTCACTTTCTCAGTGTAACTCATAGACCAATTATTTGATTTAAAAATGCAAGAAGCTAATTTCAGTTGGCCTATATCATATATTGATATTGTCTTTGAGACAAAGTAGTTTAGAGTGTCATGATGTAGATTTTAAAATAGTTTGGTATTGAAAAATACTTGAGATAAATAGCTCTTGTAGGAAAACTGCAAGTAATAATAGCCTGTTCATTATATTATATTCTCAATAAAGTTGATAACCTAATATATAACATTTCCCACTTTCTGACAATCCTCAATCCAAAGCAAAATTACATTCTTAGAACCCTACCCAAAGTCATCTAACACAAACCCAAGTTTTATAAGATTATATGTACGTGCAAACACACACACACACACACACACAAATACACACATACATACATATATGTATATATTTGGATAGTTAGCAATAATTTATAGTAATTCATAATATCACATTAAAATTATTGTCTTTTTTTCTTCTTTTTATTTTAAAGATGTGGGGTACAATTCAGGATTAGGTATACAAGTGGTCATAGCACAGGTAAAGTTTGAGCCTCCCTTTGGTCCTCACTTTGCCTGGTTTGAGATCGGGTACATTTTTTGATATTGATATTGTGTCCCCCCCCAATTATTGTCCTTTATAACATTCCTTAAATTGAGATTAAAATTTAGTTATAACATTGACATCATTATATTTCTACATAATATCCAAATATTTAAAAATACATGTGTGTATATAAAATCTAATTTTAATACCAGTACAGTCCAGATTAATTGACTTTAATTAATTATGGACTTCGTAGCAACTTGTATGTATTTTGAGTCTATAATACTCGTGATCCATCACAGAAACAAAGAACTGAGTACCACATGTTCTCATCCATAAGCGAACCCTTAACATTGATCATAATTCTATAAGAAAAGGATTGGCAGTAGTAGGAAACTGCCAGGGGAGGGGGAGCACACTTCATCAATAAGGGTACCTGATCATGGAGGGCTTGGTGGCTCAGCCTGTAATCCCGCGCATTTGGGAGGCTGAGGCGAGTGGATTGCCTGAGCCCACGGGTTCGAGACCCGCCTGGGCAACTTGGCGAGACCTCATCTCTACAATAAATCAAAAAAATTAGCCGGGCGTGGTAGCGCGCGCCTGTAGTTCCAGCTACTTGGAAGGCTGAGGCGGAAGAATCGCCGGAGCCCAGCAGGT
>CAUYQG010007954.1:0-11658 GCA_963574415.1 Tarsius wallacei | reverse complement strand
GCGATCCTTCCGCCTCAGCCTTCCAAGTAGCTGGAACTACAGGCGTGAGCTACCACGCCCGGCTGATTTTTTGATTTATTGTAGAGATGAGGTCTCGCTTGCCCAGGCGGGTCTCGAACCCGCGGTCTCAGGCAATCTACTCACCTCAGCCTCCCAAAGGCGCGGGATTACAGGATGAGCCACCGAGCCTGGCTTACCACCCTGTATTTCAACAATTCATCTGAGAACCAGCAACATTGCAGATGGACAAATGGTAAGGAATGATGACTGATAGAGTTCCTCAAAGGCATTATCTTACTTCTTTTTAATTTTTTTATTTTAAAGATGTGGGGTGCAATTCAGGGGTAGGTATACAAATGTTCATTATGCAGGTACACTTACTTGTTGATGGGGTGTGCCCCTCCATTCCCTGGCAGTTTCCCTCAACTGCCAATCCTACCACTTTCTCCTGGCAGTTTCCTGCTACTGCCAATTCCTTTCTTATGGTATTATGATAATTCATCTTACTTCTTTTTTTTTTTTTTTTGAGTTGGAGTCTCACTCTGTCGCCCAGACTGGAGTGCAGTGGCCGCTCCTGGCCACTGCAGCCTCGACCTGCTGGGCTCTGGCGATCCTTCTGCCTCAGCCTTCCAAGTAGCTGGAACTATAGGCGTGCGCTACCACGCCCGGCTAATTTTTTGATTTATTGTAGAGATGAGGTCTCGCTTGCCCAGGCGGGCTCGAACCCACGGGCTCAGGCAATCCACTCACCTCAGCCTCCCAAAGGCGCGGGATTACAGGCTGAGCCACCGAGCCCAGCTTCATCTTACTTCTTATAAGTACTTAGCACAGTGCCTGATGGCAGAACACTTAATGACTACTGAATGATGACAATAATGACAGCAGCAATTATATGTTGAATGTTACATATCACACTGTGCTAAACATTTTATATACATGATCTCATGTAATGACCCTTGGCTTATATTTGTGTGGATAGGCATAAAAAACATCCAGAGGGCTAACAATTATTTGATTTTATGTGGAGGGGATCATATTATACACAATCTTTTTTTATTTTAAAGATGTGGGGTATAATTTAGGGTTAGGTATACAAACGTTGATTATGCAGGTACCCTTGTTGATGAGGTGTGCCCCTCCCTCCCCTAGCAGTTTCCCTCAACTGCCAATCCCACCCCCTCCCCTGACAGTTTCCCACTACTGCCAATCCCTTTCTTATAGCATTATGATAATTGTTCAAGGTCTGCTTATGAGTGAGAACATATGGTACTCTGTTCTTTGTTTCTGTGATAGATCACTGAGTATGATCAACTCTAAATCTATCCAAGTTGCTGCAAAGTCCATATGTTTGTCCTTCTTTATGGTTACATAATATTCCAGCGTGGTTTTAATTTGCATTTCTTCGATGATTAGTGAGGCTGAGCATTTTTTCACATCTCTGTTGGCTGCTTGTATGTCTTTGTTTGACAAGTGTCTATTCATATCCTTTGCCAACTTTGCAATAGGGCTGTTTGCTTTTTTCTTTTCGGCATGTTTGAGTTCCTTATAGACACTGGATGTTAGGCCTTTGTCAGATATACAGTTGGCAAATATTTTTTCCCATTCTGTGGGCTGTTTCCCCACTCTCTTGATGGTTTCTTTTACTTTGCAGAAGCTTTTCAGTTTGGTGAGGCCCCACTTATCTATCTTATCTCTTATGGCATGGGCATTTGGGATTTTGATCAGGAATTGGTTGCCAATTCCAATTTTCATAAGTGTATCTCCTATATTTTCTAAGGTTCTTATCATTTGAGGTTTTACATGTAGGTCTTTGATCCATTTAGAGTTGACTTTTGTGTGTGGTGATAGGTAGGGGTCTTGTTTTAATTTTCTGCATGTAGTCAGCCAGTTTTCCTAGCACCATTTACTCAATAGGTTCTCCTCTCCCCAGTGGTAGTTGGTGGAGATTTTGTCGAAGATGAGTTGACTGAGAAATTGAGGTTTTGCTTCTGGAATCTCTATCCTGTCCCATTGGTCTATATGCCTGTTCTTGTACCAATACAAGGCTGTTTTGATTATTGTAGCCTTATAATAAGTTTGAAGTCTGGAAGTGTGATACCTCCTGCTTTGTTTCTTTTGCTGAGGATTGTTTTGGCTATTTGTGCTCATTTATGTTTCCACATAAATTTCTGTATTGTACTTTCCAGGTCTGAGAAGAATGCTGCTGGTAATTTAACGGGTATTATGTTAAATCTGCCTTGGGTAGGATGGACATCTTAACAATGTTGATTCTTCCAATCCATGAGCATGGACTATTATTCTATTTGTTTGTGTCATCTTTGATTTCTTTGAGCATTGTTTTGTAGTTTTTGCTGTAAATGTCTTTCTCTTCTCTGGTTAGAAAGATGCCAAGGTATTTCATTTTTTGTTGTTGATATTGTGAATGGGATTATGCTTTTTATTTGGGTTTCTGTTTGTTTCTTGTTGGTGTATAGGAATGCAACTGTCTTTTGCACTTATTTTATACCCTGAGATTTTGCTAAAGTTCTTTATCATTGTAAGGTTTTTGACAGATTCTCTTGGATTTTCAAGGTATAGGATCATGTCATCTGTAAAGAGGGATAACTTAACTTTCTCTTTTCCTATTTGGATACCCCTGACTTCCTTCTCTTGTCTGATTGCTCTAGCTAGGACTTTCAATACTATGTTGAACAGGAGGGGTAAGAGTGGGTGGCCTTGTCTTGTTCCAGTTTTCAGGGGAAATGGTTCCATTTTCTGTCTGTTTAGCAGTATGTTGGCTGTGGGTTTCTCGTAGATGGCTCTTGCTATTTTGAGGTATGCTCCATTTATGCCCAGGTGTTCGAGGGTTTTTTCAAGAAGAGATGCTAGATTTTCTCATATAGTTTTATGAACATTTCTTTCATTAAGTTTATATTATTTACTTTTCTAGAAAATTTGTCAACTTTATCTAAATTTACAAAATTATTTGATAATTTTTAGTCTCCTTCATTTCTGTTGCTATATCTACTTTCTCATCCTGAATGTTTTTTCTTTACTCTGAAGTCTACTTTACCAGATATTAATGCAGCTACCTCTGATTTTTAAAATTATTGTTCACATGATATATCTTTTTATTGCTTTTCATTTCAGTCTCCCTATATTGTTACATTTAAAGTGAATTTCTTGAAGATAGCATATAGGTGGGTTACTTTTTATCCACTCTGCTAATATCTTTTAATTGGCATATTGAGACTATTTACAGTTAATATAGTTATTGATATGTTAGGGTTAAGTTTGTCATTTTACTTATTGTTTACTGTTTGTTACTTCTGTTCTTCATTTCTATGTTTTCTTCTTCTTGCCTTTGTGTACGTTACTTTTACATTTTTTATAATTCCATTTTGATTTACTATAGTGGTTTTTACTGTATCTCCTTCTACAAATTTATTTGTGGTTACTCTATTACATTGTACATACAAACATGATACATACATCACTCTTTACTAGTATGAACATTCTACCATTATCTCCCTTTAATACCTTGCTCTCCTCCATTTATAATATACTTGCCTTGAATATTTCCTCTATATACTTTGAGAACTAAATCAAACAATGTTATGATTTTTGCTTTAATTGTTAAACATAATTTAGAAAATTCAAGTGAAGTTGTATTTACTCACACTTTTACTTTCTATTGTTTTCTCTTTCTTGATGTTTCCAGATTCCATCTATCATTATTTCCTTGATGTCTCAAGAACTTCCTTTAAACTGTTCTTTTAGCACAGATCTCCTGCAGATAAATTCACTTAGTATTCTTCATCTGCGAATGTTTTCCCCCCTTTTATCCTTGAAGTGCATTTTCAGTGGATACAGCAAAATTCTTGGTTTAAAATTCTTCTCTCTCAGTACTTGAAAAATGTGTCACCCATGGTTTCTGAGAAATTTGCAGTCATTCTAGATATTTATCCCTTATAGACAAGAGATCACCTACTTGATTATTATGTGTTTTGGCATGGATTTATCTGATGATGTTTGGGGTTTTCTCAGCTTTTAAAATCTGTAGATTTTTGTCTTTTGCCAATTTTTCAGCCATTATTAGTTGAAATGCTTTTTCTCTTTTTTACCCACACTGTTTCCCCTCTCGTTCTGAAAGTTTTATAACATGAATGTTAGATCCTTTTTTGAGAGAGAGAGAGAGTGAGAGAGTGAGTGAGAGAGAGAGAGAGAGAGAGAGAGAGAGAGAGAGAGAGAGAGAGAGAAGAAAGAGATCTTACTGTATCATCCAGGCTGCAGTAGTGTAGCACAATCATAGCTCACTGCAGCTTTGAACACCTGAATGTTAGATCTTTTATTAGTTCCACAGATTCCTGAGACTTTGTTCATATTTTTTAAGTCTATTTTTACTGTGTTGTTCAGAATGAGTCATTTCTATAGTTCTGTCTTCTAGTTCATTCTATTGTCTCCATTCTGTCATTGAACCTATGTATTTAGATTTTGGTTTCAGTTAGTATTTTCAGCCCTAAAATGTTCATTTTGTTCTTTTTATCTTCACCTTTTTTTCCTGAGACATCCTACTTTGTCATTTGTTTCAAATGTGGTTGTAATTGTGTGTTAAAGTATTTTTATGATAACTGCCTTAAAATCTTCGAATGAGAACTCCAACATCTGGGTCATCTTGGTGTTGATATCTGTTGATCATCCTTTCTCATCGATGAGATTTTCCTGGATCTTGGTATGAGTAATTTTCTCTTGTAGTCAGGAAATTTAGGGTATCATATTATAATACTCTTGATCTTATTAAAAATTCTGATTCATTCGTGACTTGCCTGGGCAACTTGGTGAGACCTCATCTCTACAATAAATAAAAAACCAGCCAGGCACGGTAGCGTGCTCCTGTAGTTCCAGCTACTTGGAAGGTTGAGGTGGAAGGATCACCGGAGCCCAGCAGGTCAAGGCTGCAGTGGCCGGGAGCGGCCACTGCACTATAGTCTGGGTGACAGAGTGAGACGCCAACTCAAAAAAAAAAAAATTCTGATTTAGTAGGTTTCCTCTGACACTGTATTGTCAGGGAAGAGAGCACTGTCTTGTCAATGCTGGGTAGATGTGTAAGTCCAAAGCTCTCCAATGGGCCTCTACTGACAGCACACTAGCTGAAAGGGGTGGGGCTTCTCTACTGTTGATCAACAAAGAAAGTTTATGCTCCCTCTTGGGACTTCTCTGACACTACCCCTAAGAGGGGAAGGAGTGCCTCTTCGTAGTTGGGTGAGGGTAGAACTCTTGTATCCCCACTCAGCCTCTGCTGACAGCAGTAGAAACATGGGCCTGAGGTTCTTTTCTGTGGCATTTGGCTAGAGTCAAACAGTTAGCAACTAAACATTTTATGTCTGCCTAGATTGTTCTTTTCTTGTTCCTTTGGCTAGAGAGAGCAGAGTTTTCTTGGGCCTTTTTGGATCTGTCTTTCTGGGGTTCTTTTTATTTTTTCTGCTGGTGCTTCTGGGATAGCAGCTTCTCCAGCCTCCAGTACAGGATATATAGGGCAGAAGGAAAACCCAATATATTCACTGCTGTGCCATTCCTCAGGTCCCGAAGTCCCCAGCTGATCTGACTTCTTTCCACCTTTCTTTTTTCTTTTTACTTATTTTATTATAAAGATGTGGGGTACAATTCAGGGTTAGGTATACAAACATTGATTATGCAGGTACCCTTATTGATGAGGTATGCCCCTCCCTCCCCTAGCAGTTTCCCTCAACTGCCAATCTCACCCTCCCAACAGTTTCCCACTACTGCCAATCCCTTTCTTATAGTATTATAATTGTTCAAGGTCCGCTTATGAGTCTTTCCATCTTTCAGAGTCTTCTTAATGTTTGCTTCATATATAATGTTCAAGATTTTTAATTGTACTTAGCTGGAGGAGTAGGGAGAAGTGAGTCTACTCCATCTTGTCTTAAAACTATAATTCTTTTTTTGCAAAAGAAAAAGTATTTAAGAATGTGAATTTTTCTAAATATGATTTTGACTAAATCTCATAAATTCTGTTAAGTAGTGGTATTTTTCATTTCTAAAAAGTATGTAACTTCAAATTTGACTTTCTCTTTAATCTAAGAATTATTTGGAAAATATTTTAATTTCTTCATGGTCAGAATTTTTTAAACAATTCTATATCAATTAGTTTTATGTCACATATCTGGCAATATCATCTGCATGATTTCTACTTTAAAAAATTAACATTCTTTATTCTTTCTGGATAGAGATTTATATATATGCCCATAAATACA
This sequence comes from Tarsius wallacei, assembly GCA_963574415.1. Lineage (NCBI taxonomy): Eukaryota > Metazoa > Chordata > Mammalia > Primates > Tarsiidae > Tarsius > Tarsius wallacei. Next base: position 5,404 of record CAUYQG010007954.1, on the reverse strand, counting down.
GAAACCAGGTTTATCACTCCTCTATGTCTTTGATTATTTTGTAATGTCTGTGACATTCTAATTATAGTTTTCCATTATGAATGTGTAATAGTTTTATCTTATTGTTCCTAAGTTTTTCCAAATATTTGCTTTATACATTTCATTGATATTATTCAGTAGATAAAAGTGTACAAATGTTATATCATTTTGGTGTACTACAATTTTTATCAATATAAAATATCCTTATCTTATTTACTGATTTGTGCCTTGAATTTTATTTGCTAATTTTGATATTAATATTGACACCACTACTCTCTAATTAACATTTATAGATATATTTTTGCACATTACTTTTCCCCCATCTTTCCATATAATTTTATTTTAGGAATATCTTTTGTAAATAGTGTCCAGCTAGATTTTGCTCTTATCTGTATTCTTGGAATCTTTGTCTTTAATATGAGAATTTAACTAAGTCACATTTCAATGTGATCACTGATATGTTTGTTCTTATTTCACCAGCACAAAATTTTCACTGACAAAAACACATTGCTATTGGTAATGTAGGCTTCAGAGATTGAGAATCCTGGTTTGAGGCCTGGCTCTGTTACTTATTAGCTTTGTGACTTTGGACAATGAGTCACCTTCCTCATCTATAAAATGGGGTATTAATAGTAACTACCTCAGTCAGATTGTTGTAGAGATTTCAAAAGAATTTATTGAAAACGCTTAGCTCAGTGTTTGGAACAGAGAAAGTATTCAATCAATATTAGTATTATTGTGATTGTTACTGCTGTTTTTGTTGTGTGAACACACATCAAAATTGTCTGAATTAAATCTAGACCTTTAGTTTTATTCTATTTACCAAGCTGTGGCTGTGTATCTCATTCCAATATTAGGTATTTCAATTTTGAAATATCGTTGCCACTGTAAATGCAACATGTCTCCTTACAACTGGAATCTTCCTACAAAAATGTCTCAGCTTCTATAAATGGAAGCATCATTTACCTAGTGCTATGGTCTTAGTGTCCTCCTGGATTCAATACGTTGAAAATTAATTGCCAATGTGATAGTATTAAAAGGTGGGGCCTTTAGGAAGTGATTAAGTCATTAGGGTGAGAGATCACGCGTGGGATTAGAGCTCTTATAAAAGGGCTTGATGGAGTGGGTTTCTCCTTTTTCTGTCTCTTCCACAATGTGAGAACACACATTTGTTTACTCCAGAGCATGCAGCAACAAGGCACTACCTTAGAAGCAGAGATACTGGGTTCTCTGCAGACACTGAACCTGTTGGCACCTTGATCTTAGACCTCTGAGCCTCTAAAACTGTAAGAAATGAATTTCTATTGTTTATAAATCACTCAGTTCATGGTGTTTTGTTATAGCAGCACAAATGGACTAAGACACCTAGTCTCTACATCTTGGAGTTATCTTGATTTGTCTCTCATATCTAGTTAGTCAGTACCTGACGTACAGGTGTTGCTTAAAATGACTTTTGTAGCCTTCTTTCCCACAGTTTTTACTACTACCAATCTAGCGTATCTTCTCTTCATATCATATGTGGACTCATTTCCCTGACATCAATATCCTCTCACTACAATGTGTACTATCACCAACCAATATTCCCTAAATATCATTTTCATCACATGACTTTTTCCTCAAAAACTTTTGATAGTTTCAAACTTCCGAGAAAATCTATTGAATCTATTTAAAAATATCTGTGCTTATTTTCAAGGTCTTCATAATCTGGCCCTACCTTATCCAATTTTGTCTATAATTATACTCCAACATTCAAAGCCCACTCTATTCAGGTTGGTCTCTGCACTATCTTCTCATAAGTTAAGCTTATTTCAGCCTCCAGGTCTCATCACTGGTATTTTCCCCCTCACTTAAAGTACCTTTCTTTTTTCCCTTCTCTCATCTGAATACTACTAATTCCAAAAAGCTTGGATAAGTTCCACCTCAGTTGAGAAATTTTCTTTGACAACTTGATCTCCTCACTGTGAAATACAAATTTAATGGTTTAGTATTTCTTATATACTATATTAAATTGTTTTCTATTATTCTTATGTATTATCTTTGCCTCTCCAACTGAACTTTATGCTTTCAGAAGACAATCTGGGAACTTAGTAGTTATTAAATGGGTCCCTGTTAATTGTCTTAGGTAAAGAACAGTGACAAAAAGAAGAAAGACTACCCTACTTTCTCAACTCCTGTGCCTTGAAGCACTTTCGAGATGCAACAAAAATCCCTAACAGTTTGGCTGTATTTTAAGTGATTTATGCTAAAGGATTCTTCTTTAATGAAAAGGAATTCTATGTACTTTGGCAGTAAAAACAAGCCTTTGGAAGCAACAGCAGAGGCACAGAAAGGAAGCAGTTGCTTCAGTATTGGCTCTAGTCCTCCAGGAACTGAAAGAACAATAAAGCCTTTCATCCAGTTTCAAATAAGCAATGTCAGAAGCCCAGCCAAAATAAGGAAAGATAAACCAAAAACCTTTTTACTTTTTCCCTGCTAGATTTACTGCTTCAGTTAGACAGGCTTTGGAAGGAGAACTCTGGGAAATTATCTATAAAATTTTGATGCAGCACTAGAGTAAGATAGATGAAGATATAGTATTACTGTGTTTAAAAATAAGGTTTATGAAAATTGACCTAGAAAATAATTATCTAAAGTAGCTCCCAACCAAATTATAAGTTATTCTCTGCTACATTTTTTGAATTATAGCTTTGTTTTTTTATTTTTATTTTAAAGATGTGCGGTACAGTTCAGGGTTAGGTACGTAAGTATAGCTGTCAAACCATCTGAAACATTCTTGTGTATTGATTTATTTGTTACTTATTTATAGCCTGTCTTCACCTTCTAAAGCATAATTTCCATGAGAGCAGAAACCCCATCTGTCTTATTTACTCCATGTGTTCCCAGTGCCTAGAAAAGTGCCTGGCATAGAATAAGAGGTAATATATCCTATGGAAAGAATAAATCATAAGAAGTATCTTTCCATAAGATGCTGAAGGGCTAAACCTATGACATATTTCAAAAATACATTCATTCCTTGCTTCATACAGCCCTTACCAAGCATGCTATGTGAGACGGGGAAGGTGATAGTGGGCTGTCCTGTCATCCGCCAGCGGCTACACAGGTAAGAGAGGTCTGTTCTAAGCATTTCCACTATCATCTTGTTGTCCAGAGCCAGGTAGAACTGTTGCTGGTCTATAAACTGAGAAAAAGAAAAGGTACAGCTCAGAATAATTTACTCTCATAATAATCAAGTAGTATTTTAAAACTCTTACATATTCACAAGGGTATTCAAGAAGTCACAGAGGCAACAATACCCCCAAATGTAATGCCTAATAATTCCCAAAGTATCTGGTAGTCAGTTGGAACATATAATAATTTATGATATTTTACAGTATGCTACAGTTGACAAAATATTTTCAGGTACATCATTTTATTTAACTTCATAATCACCCAATGAAAGCTTTTCTTCTTTTAATAGATGAAAAATAAGGCTAAGAGATGATATATGAATTAGCAAAGTCATATGGCTAGCAAATGGCAAAGTTAGAAATAGCATTTATGATCCATTACTCTTTCATCTGTATCTAGCTCAGCTATACTATTGCATATGTAAATGGGGACTTTAAGTTTTCTTTCCAGAAAGTAGTTTTTCCATCCCATACACACATAATCAGACTTATTATTATAATGTAGATAATAACATATCAGGCTAACAATATGTATAATCACAGCTAAAACAGCACTGAAATTTTTGTTTAGAAAAGGATATTGAAGATTTCCATGCGTGTAAAAAAAGGGCCCCTCCTTCAAATAAAACCCTCCACAGAATTTAGTAGTTGAATAAAAAAGACTGTATTTTGTTTACAAAAAGCAAATACAGTTTTATATTAATTTTTAAAAGTAGGGGGTACTTTTGTAAGTACTCTAACATTTGTAAAATCCCTAGTCGCTGTTTCTGCAACACCCAAGACTACACTTGGTAGTCATAATCACTTGGCATAACCCTGTGCGGCAAGTTAAACTCAGTTCAACTCAACAAATATTTACTGAGCAACTTAATATGTGCAAGGCCTCATGGAACTCTTTGACACTTTTCCCAACTCCAGTAAGTGCTTTATTTCAGCAATCTAATGCACATTCCAGCTTATTTCACCCACCTGTGGAGTGAAAGTAAAGATAGTTTTCCGAATGTCGTAGAGTTTTGAAGTTCCAAGCACTCCCATGTGTCTGTAGGGTCGTCCACTGAGCTTCATTCTATTGTTACACCCTAACATAGAATTGAGAAATGGTCAATATGTTTTTAATGCAAAAATAAAAATCAGCAAACATTTTTTATATATAGATACATACACAATATATGTATATATGTATAGATACATGTACACACATCCACCTTATTTCCTTGAGTTTAGGTTGTCTTCTTTTGATAGTTTAGCATTCTGAAATTGGAATCCATCTTATAATCAATGTCTATGTTAAATATAGTTGAATTTCTTTGTTTCTTCTAAAAGGCAGTTATTAAATCAATACCTCTTAAAATGAGGAAATGTTAGGTTGGTACAAATGGAACTGAGGTTTTTGCAAGTTGAAATTTGCTGTGTAATATTGGAATATATTCTTAATAAATATGATTATGTTATATATCATATGAATGTTCATTTCTTGCTTTATTTTTTTTTGCTAATGACTTATTACTTGCTGCTTATTTTATATCTATTTTAGACTATGGGAATGATGTTAAACAAAAAGCAAATTTGAGCAATTTTCTTATTCGAGTTCAAATGGGTAGTAAAGCAGTGGAGAGAACTGCAACATCAACAACACATTTGGCTCAGGAACTGCCAATGAACGTACAGTGCAGTGGTGGTTCAAGAAGTTTTGCAAAGAAGATGAGAGCCTTGAAGATGAGGAGCATAGTGGTCGGCCATAGGAAGTTGACAATGACCAATTGAGAGCAATCATCGAAGCTGAGCCTCTTAAAAATGACATGAGAAGTTGCTGAAGAACTAACTCAATGTTGACCACTCGTTCAGCATTTGAAGCAAATTGGAAAGCTGAAAAACTTCAATAAGTGAGTGCCTCATGAGCCGACCAAAATTTTTTTAAAAAATGTCCTTTTGAAGTATTATCTTCTCTTATTCTACGTAACAACAACGAACCATTTCTTGATTGGATTGTGACATGCGACGAAAAGTGGATTTTATACAACAACCAGCAATGACCAGCTCAGTGGTTGAATGGAGAAGTTTTAAAGCACTTTTCTTTATTTTTATTTTTATTTTTATTTTATTTTATTATGTTATTGTGGGGTACAGTTAGGGGTTAGGCATACAAAAATAAAAATAAAAATAAAGAAAAGTGCTTTAAAACTTCTCCATTCAACCACTGAGCTGGTCATTGCTGGTTG
>CAUYQG010007953.1:75-32298 GCA_963574415.1 Tarsius wallacei | reverse complement strand
ATCTATAGAGACTAACGGTAGGTCAGTGGTTGCTAAGGGCTGAAGGGATGGGAGAATAGAGAGTGATGGCTAGAGTGTGTGGGGCATCTTTTGAGGCAATGAAAATGCTCTAAAATTCACTGGGGTGAGAGTTGCACATATCTGTGAAGAGGGAGGACCAAAAGAAACCCGGAATTTATTATAAAATGTTATGTGTCTATTCCTATATGTTTAAATGTCAGTCACCCTCAAAGTACTCTCTGTTTGATGTGATACACCTATCGAGATGCTTTTTCCATTGCTCAAAACCATTTTTTAATTTGTCGGTTTTAAAGCTATTGTTTTGTTTCACCTCTTACACATCAGCAAAACATTTCCCTTTAAGAACTTTTTCCATACAGGGAAACAAACAAACAAAAAAGTTACTCAGGGCAAGATTGAGTAAATAGGGAGGGTGGGGCATATGGGTCATGTTGTTTTTGGTCAAAAACTGCTGAATACTCAGCACAGTGTGGGTAGGTACGCTCATAAAACATCCATCATAAAATGGGCAAATGCGTTGAAAGAATCTCCAAAAAACTTTCACTGAAGCCGAATGCAGTCTGTCATAACACTAACTGGTACACTGATACTGGTGGTTTCCTAGAACACTTAGCTAGCAAGGGAAGCCTGTACTACAAGGGGCCTGCCCTCCAAAGATAATTCCAGGTTTTTTTGGTTCCCCCTTGTATACTAAAAACACTGACGTGTACACTTTAAATAGGTGAATTGTATGGTATGTGAGTTATATCTCAAAAAAACTTTTTTAAAACTACATGAAGATTGCAAAAGGGATTGTGACTAATGTCAGAAATGAACTATATCTGTGTCTTGCTCAATTTAAATTACTACGTATTTTAATTTTGCTTCTGACTGATTTTAAACAGGGCCATCTTTCTTAGTCACAGTTGTTTTTCTTCCAAGTATAAAATACAAGAATTTTGAAAGTCAAACAAATTATAAAATAAAAATTAGGTTTTTTCCCTCCTTTTTTAAATTTTTTAATTTTTTTGAGCTGGAGTCTCACTGTGTTGCCCAGGCTGGAGTGCAGTGGCACACTCATGGCGACCACAGCCTTGACCTGCTGGGCTCAGGTGATCCCTCTGCCTCAGTCTTCCAAGTAGTTGGAATTATAGGCATGCCCCACCATGCCTGGCTAATATTTTTATTTATTGTAGAAATGAGGTCTCGCCAAGTTGTCCAGGCTGATCTCGAACCCCTGGGCTCAGGCAATCCTCTCACCTCCGTCTCCCAAAGTGCTGGGATGACAGGCATGAGCCACCGTGCTCGGCTAAAAATTGTTAACTAACAATATGTTATAATTAAAAGAACCTGTTATTGAAGGAGGTGTCAAAGTCAATTCTGAAATTTGAGAGAAAAAATCACAGCATTTTATAAGCAGCAGCTCATCCCCAGCTGGTGTGGTGAGAACATGGAGCCTGGCAGTGTAGGGTCCTTTCGACCTGTTGTTTCCCTGACATTCCCAAAAACCCTCCTATTTTTGCCATGTTCTATTACTTTAGGATTTTAAAAGCAAAAACAAAAAAAAACATAGGCAATGCTCTTACCATCCCAACCTGGTCAATGGTCTCTTGAACTCTATCCAAAAGGACAGAAATCATCTCAGGGTGAACAGCTGTGATGGCCCCCAGAAGTTCTCGACCAACTTTTGAGAAAGTCTCTCTGGTGGACAGAGTGACATAAGATACCTAGATGGGGGAGGCGAGGGGAAGGGCAGGAAGACAGCACTTTAAATACCAATTATCAGTCAAGACACATTTACATACTTTTTTGCAAGTAAAGCAGAACCTCACTTGTCCCAGGTGGCAAGTTACCTTTTTAGATGTGAGATTGGCAATTAATACAAGAGTTAAAGTCCAGTCATCCTAACTCCAGGTTCAGGATTACTTCCACCACCTCACTTAAATTGGCTTGGAAGTCAGGTTTCCATTACTAGGAAGAGTGGAGTGAGGTTTTGGGGGAAAGGTGGGTGAGATAAACAGTATAAAAATTCCAAGTGTCAGTTTGTGCTACATTATCTACTCCTTAAAAACTCATGCATCCAATGTGAAAAGATAGAGTGGGAAATGGAATGGGCATAATTCAAATGTTCCATATTCCCAGTAGCAAAATGACGTCCTCTGATTCTCTCTACCCTTCCATAAGAGCAGCTTCTGGAAGTAGGTCAGTAAGTCACCTTTTTTTAAAGCAATCCTTAAAGAAGCAACAGACAACGCTAACCTTGTTTAGCTGACTCATACAACTTCATATTCTAACCTCATATATCTCCAGAATAATGATCTTTATGAAGTCGTCATCCACATCGGCTCTTCTGGCCTGAGCCATCTGTGCAAAGGTTGTCAGAAGGCAGATCTCCTCTGAGCTGTTCATGGAAGACAGACACTTCTCAACGTTTGCAAAGTGTTCTGGGTCTGCAAGTTCATACCAAGTAAATTAAAGTGGGGAAAGAATAAATGATGTACTTGAATCACTCTTCCAAAGAGAAAAAGTAATACAACTAAAAGACATTAGGAAATATTTGAAGATACCAAAGATCTTTCTTTGTTCCAAAATGGATTTCCCTGGGCATAAGGAAGAAGGTTGGACCAGTTGGTCTCTGAAATTCCAACCAGTTCTAAACATAACATGCCTCAGATGGCAGACTCAACATCTCTAAGCCTCAGTTTCCTCATCTGCCTCAAAAGTTGTTGAATAAGATTGAATGGAGCATTACTGGTGAAGAGCTCTGTTAGCTGCAAGGCACTACCACTGTCACTAGGCGAATCACCTTCAAAGGCAGGAAATGCCAACGTCAAAAGCCCACCTGAAGCTGCCTGGGACTGTCAGCCAATGAACAAAGGAAGATCCTACTCATGAAAACCCTAAGATCAGCAAACCACTTGGTACAAGCATGGCATTCCAAGTAAAAGAGATTTGCTGATTTTAAAAGGTGGAAAAATAAATTAGTTATAGCCATAACCAAAATGCTGACAGATTTACTCAACAGTAGATACATGGTCTGGCTACTTATCAGGGGATGCCATGTAAGAAATACCACATCCTGTCACTAGTAGGCAGTATTTAAAACTACTTTGCTATACACAACAGAAAGCTAGGCATTGCAGTTTTGTGGAGGGAGGAGAAAGAAAATCTACCTAACACTGAACTGTATCCAGTATCTTAAATAAAATAATATAAAATAAACTTTAGAAATAAATACATATACCCTCCTGATGGGAGTTTTCACAGCAAGAAGATAATAAGCCAAAAATTCTTTTCAAGTTTACACATTTGAGAAATTAAAGGTAGTGCACCAAATGTACTGCATTTTTATGCTGTTATTATTATTATTATTATTATTATTTTAGTTGGAGTTTCACTCCGTCGTCCAGGCTAGAGTGCCAAGACATGCTCACGACCACCCCAGCATCGACCTGCTGGACTCCAGCAATCCTTCTGCCTCAACCATCCAAGTAGCAGGAACTACAGGCGCATGCCACCACGCCCAGCTAATTTTTTTTATTTTTTTATTTTAGAGATGAGGTCTCACCATGTTGCCCAGGTTGGTCTCAAACCCATGGGCTCAGGCAATCCTCTCACCTCAGCCTCCCAAAGTGCTGGGATTATAGGCATGAGCCACCGCACAGCTGTGTACTCCATTTTTTAAATGACTCTAGCAGGCCCTTACCAAACCAACTTCCATTTCCCACCCCAAGTTAGGTTCACAATGGAAACTACTGTACAGCGCTTCCCAGAATAATGACAATTGGAATTATCATTCTAACTCACAAAGTTTAAGGTATAAACCAAGGAAGAGGCCTTATATTTTACAGAATTCTATAAAAAGAACAATGTGAATAACTTGCTAATTGGCTTTTAAAGCATCAACTTTAAGGACAAGCAAGAAAAACACATTTCTACATTTATTTACCACCACATTTGTTAATGACACCACATCTTATTGCTCATACTAGGGACAAACAAGTCAAATTAAGACAGGCCAATTTGTCACAGTCACTGCTGAGAAGTCTGCTAGCTAGGAAATGTGAAAACTGGTTAAAATTCATTTTCTGGAAACTGTGACATCAGGTTCACCCTATCCCTACTACCACAGATAAGTAAGGATTGGTTATAAAGGGTCAGAACTTCTAGAATTTGTTAAAAACATTGTTAGTAAGGTAAAATAAAAAGCCTTGCTCTTCCACAAACATGATAAAAATCAACTAGAAGATGGAGCAAATGAGAAGACAAAAAATAGCAAATCAGGGCAAGAAGATTAAGTCTGCAACAGACCACATTCTCGCAGCTAGACCCTACTGAGGCAGATGACACGTCCCTGGGCCACAGCGACTCTCGTACCAGCTGCCAGGCTGCAAGAGAGAGCTCTCGGGGCCATGGGAGCCTGGAGCCCAGAAAGGAAACTCCAATAGAGGTACCCAGGCTCGGGGAGAGTAGAAGGGGCTGCGTCCTTGGAGCCATCCCCTCCAGAGCCAGTTGGCTCACCAGTAATACCAGCCATGGTGTTAATTCAGAGCCTGGCAGACAGGGAGATGCCACCATAAGGGAGACCTCTGAAACTGCACCACCGGAAGGAACGCTATTCACCACCCCAGGAACCTCCAGAGGAAATGTCTGTTTCTGTGTTAACTATCTCACTGCAGAATCAGTTGCCAGGGATGGATGGTGGCTGTGTGTCCTCCCACCCAGCTCACTCACTAAGGGAAGCCTCTCACAGGACAGAGGCCCTTGGTGAAGCAGAACAAGGCAAAAGAGTCCAGGGCTGCCATCAAAGAGACAAAGGAAAGGTACAAGTAGAGACAAAACTGGATTCACACGAAGCCCAAAAAGGAGAAAGATAAGTGGAAGCATGGAGAAATCAATCCAGAAACAGAGGAACAGAGAGAAGAAACTAAGCCAGGAACATCTGCAGAAACTGCTCTGCCAATGCTGAAGGCACAATAACTGTTAAAGCTTATGGTTTTCTTTGAAGAGATACAGACACTTGAAAATCTGGAAAACAGAATTCGCTTTTGGCAGCTTTTAAGATCCTATTAGTATTTTTGTGTATTTTCTACCAGATTTTTCTTTACTGTACAGAGTAATTCTTAAAAATCATTATAATATACAACCAATTAAAAAATCTGATGTTTTTTCCACTTTTAACATTATACTTTGGTTACAAATAAATACCTCTAGTTCAGGGATGGTGAGACATTAAAACTTACCAAGTTTTCATCAGAATTAATTTTTTAGAGTACACCTGCCTATATCTTTGACTAGTTCATAAAATCACATAACTTGTCATTGCCTTACTAGACTCTGGTGTGACCATGTGCTCTCAGAGTTATGGCTGTCGCCATGTTTCCTGGCTTTGGTCCCCTCCCCTACCTTGGGGAGGTGAATCTCCTCTCTCTCTCTCTCTCTGGTGATTCTCCTCTCTCTCTCTCTAATTTACTTTCTAAATAAACTATATTTTCTAATCTTATATATATATATATATATATATATATATATATAACTTTTTTAAAAGTAATAAAAGATATTAACAGAACAATTGGGCACAAAACCTTAATATTATTCTAGATGAGTAATACAGATCTGTTAATATGACTATAAACTAGAATGATTTCACACACACGTGCTAAAAAGTGCTCCCTAAAAGAGAAGACTACACCACGACACACCAGGACTCATCCTTGCATTACCAGCTACTCTCAGATCAACACAGCAAGGCCATGTCTGTACTTCTCGAATACTGCACCTAGGTAGAGCATAGTATCCTCCCTCCGTCCTAGAAGTAAAGAGAAAGGCAACGGGGAGGGAAGGGTGGACAGTACCTTGGAGCCACTGCTTGCACTGGGCTGGCTGCAGGGCAGCGCCGGGGGGTTGCAGGTTTCCACACTCCACCTGGTGCATAAGGTAGAAGAGCTTCCAGAGCATCTGCACTGACAGCATCCCGAAGGGCATCTCAGACATGAACAGCCAAATGCCAAGCCTGTGAGTTTCAAGAAGAGAGGGCACCGCTTATTAGTAAGCGTGAGCATACTAAGCGTGGACAGAGCTCCAGCTCTCACAGTCAAAACACCTCAAGGATGGATAACAAGATCAGCAAACTCACAAAGCACTTTGTGCCAAGAACTGCTCCAATTGCTACAACACATGTATGCACACGTGTATATATGTGTACGTGTGCATGTGAGTGTATACATGCATGTATATCAACTCAGTCCATCCTCACCAAAACCCAGGCAACAAGTATTTATATTATCCCCAAGTCACACATGAAGCCACTAAGGCACAGAGTGGTGTGGAGCTTATGCCTGTAATCCCAACACTTTGGGAGGCTGAGGCGGGTGGATTGATGGAGACCAGGAGTTCAAGACTAGCTTGGGGAACATAGTGACACCCTGTCTCTACAAAAAAAAAAAAAAGAAAGAAAACTAGCCAGGGGTGGTGGTATATACATACCTGTGGTCCCAGCTAGGTGGGAGGATCACTTGAGTCTAGGGGATCAGGAATGCAGTAAGCTAAGATCACACCACTGCACTCCAGCTTGGGTGACAGAGTGAGACCCCATCTCTAAGAAAAAGAAATCAGCCTGGCATGGTGGCTCACACCTGTAATCCCAGCACTTTGGGAGGCAGAGGCAAGAGGACTGCCTGAGCCCAGGGGTTCGAGACCAGCCTGGGCAACTTGGTGAGACTTTGTCTCTATAATAAATAAAAAAATTAGCTGGGCATGGTGGCACATGCCTGTAGTCCCAGCTACTCAGGAGGCTGAGGCAAGGATCACCTGAGCCCAGTAGGTAGAGGCTGTAGTGGGTGTGAGCGTGCCATTGCATTCCAGCCTGGGCAAAGGAGTGAGACTCCAAGTTAAAAAAAAAAAAAAAGAAAAAAAGAAAAAGAAATCTAGAAGGTGCTAGTGGCAGATATGTGCATCTGAGCTCATGTACAGGCACACATGCGCACACAGACATGTGTGCAGTGGGTGGGAGGAGAACCAAAACCCACCCAGTGACTCCTCACTGATCACCGAGTACAGTTCAAACTCCTTGGGCACATTCAGAGGTGTCCGTGACACAGCGCTGGCCCGTATCCCCACTCAGAGCCCGCTCTGCATTCAAATGTTCTTGCGTTTCCATGAGCCTGGAGAGAACCCTGCTCCAGGCCTGCGCCCCTCCAAGTGGGGCCTCCTCAGGAGTCCTCCTGTTACAGGACTCCATCCACCCCGACTTCCCATTGTCACACCTTCCATCAGTGCTTCTTACACACAGTGGCAGAAAAGTCACCTGGGGATCCCATGGGAAACTGGATGCCCTAGCACCCCTAGGGAGACCCTGATTGTGTAGGTCATGGATGGGGCCCAAGAATTTGCACCTTTTAGTCGCCCTTGGTGACTCAGAGACAAGTGATTCTTAACGTGGGTGGTGAGGAACACCTGGAGGTAATGTAATTGACATACACATGCTAGCACACATGCCAGTCTCCCAGCAATCTGTGAGCAGAAGCTGGGTCCTGTTCATCATTATAGAAGCCCACTTGTAACTGGAGCCTGAACACAGATCTCAAAAACAATCAGCACTCAACAGATGCTTGTTAAAACTCTGTTAATTTTATCATGATTTCTTAAAAATCTTAATAAGAAATACAAGGAGACCCTCAAAGCTGTTGCTGTATCTGGGGCACAACTACAAATGTACCAATTGCAAGTAAACCAAGCTTATTAAGAAACAAAGAAAAAAGAAGTGAATAATGTATGCCCACCCCACATCTGTGAACCCAGGCAAGCAACTGGTGGCCCAAACCCACACTTACTGGACCTGTAAAAGCCAACCAGACTCCCAGGCAAAAGGTGGGACACTTCTGTAAGTTCAGGGGCCAGGCTTCTATGTTGTTAATTATGCCACCACTCTCCCATGAAACCTGACGCTGTTTTATAGCCCCAAAGCAATGACAAGGAGTTTGAAGGCCTTAATTGATGTCATAACACAGAATATGTAAGGCTCTAAAATTCCCTCCATGGCAGACAGACCAGAAGTCTGGCGCATGTTTTTGTTGTCAGCTTTTTGGTTTGGTTTAGTTTTAGGTTGAAAGGATAGCCATTGTCAGAAATTTCCATCAGAGTGTCAAATACATTTAAATTTCAAGGCTTTAAATATCTGGTTCTCATATAATTTATTTCCTAAAATAAATTATACTCAAGAACAACAGCTCTCAGCATTTTACGATGTAAACCATCTCCTTTGTGAATCACATGTATAAAGCTACGGGTGGGGCTCACCACTCAGGTAAAGGTGCTGTGAGGAGCTAGGACAAGGCTCTGCCTTCAGCAAAGCAAGCGAGAGCAGGAACAGAAGACATTCCAAGGAGCCACCCAGCTTTGCTGAAGCATCCGGCTTCAGGTGTGGCTGCCCACCCCAGCAAGGCTCTGCAGGATTCAGTGCATCCATGAGAACAACTCACAGTATATGTGAATCAAGGGTAATCGAAATGTCTCCATCCACAATCTACTTATGCTAGGCCCGTGCCTTGAGTTTTTGCCAGACCTGTGATCTGAGCACCTAAAAACAGCTAACATAGCTCAGAAGTCCTGATCCTTCTCAAAGTCTCTAAGTTACTCTGTTCTCCATCTGAAACCACACAAGAACAACCCCCACTTATGGTTTGAAAAGTTCTTTATGGTTTGAAAAGTATTTCCGGCCGAGAGCGGTAGCTTGCGCCTGTAATCCCAACACTCTGGGAGGTAGAGGAGAGAGGATTGCCTGAGCCCATGGGTTCGAGACCAGCTGCAATGTGGCAAGACCTCATCTCTACAATAAATCAAAAAATTAGCTGGCGTGGTGGCACACGCCTGTAGTTCCAGCTACTTGGAATGCTGAGGTGGAAGGAGCCATGAGCGTACCAATGTACTCCAGCTTGGGCAACTGAGTGAGACTCCGACTCAGAAAACAAGAAAAATATATCTATGTATTCCCACACTCACTCTTATAACATACCTGTGAGGTAGATGGAGCAGTCATTATTATTATCTCCATTTATAAATGAAGTGAGACCATAACTATTAAGTAACTTGCCCAGGCTAATAGCAAGTGGCAGACCAACACTCAAACTCTACAAGATACACAAGAAATCAGGGACTAAGGCCGAGTCGCATGGCAAAAGGGAGGAAAGACAACAAAGTCAGGGGTAGGCCAACAAGGGGAGAGGGGGAGTTGATGGCCAGAGCTGGGAGGGGTCATGGGCAGATCTGGGTGGGGTTATGGGCAGGGGGTGGTCATGGGTAGAGCTGGGTGGGGCCATGGCGGAGCTGGGTGGGCTTGTGGGTAGAGCTGGGTGGGCTCTGGGTGGAGCTGGCACAGATAGCGCCATCAGAAGACAGTGCTTACACAGCCAGGGCAGAGACCAAGGTGCCTGACGTTCCCAGACCTTTGTCTGAACAGTGATGGCAAGTCACCTGTGCGCCCTGCTGTGCCCCACCACTGCAGGCATTGTAGTGGGGTGTGTGACCGAGTTCATTCTTGCTGTCCCTGCTCCAGCCTGCCCCAACAGTTCAGGAATAGCAAAAAACTGACACATGAGAATTGGGTTATTTTAAGACAAAGAAAGAGGTCACTCCAGGCACAGGGGTGCTCTACAGATGGGAAGCTAAGGCACTGGCATTTGCCTTGGAAGAGAGGCAGATGAAACCCACCAAGGCACCACATATGAGAGCTACTTGGACAGACCATCCCCCTCACTTTGCTGTCTCATCAGGGAGCTGCCTCCCACCAGGCAGCACCATGTGTCCTACCTCTTGGCCTTCAGCACGTGCAGGACGGCTCTCAAAAACAGCTCATCAAATTCAACCTGCAGCTTCTCCACAGAGTAGGGCAGCAGGGCAGCCTCTGCGCCTTGGTTGTGGCTCAGGTACTGTGCCCAGTGATCACTCACATAACCAAGCGTCAACCTGAGCAAGAGAAACGGCACAGCACTTTCCATTAGCTCACTCAGTGGCAGCACCCTTAAGTGACATCTGAAGCATTCATTTACACAGCAGGTTTTTTGGTTTTTTTAGAGACAGGGACTCACTCTGTCACCCATGCTGGAGTGCCATGTCATGATCATAGCTCACTGCAGTCTTAAACTCCTGGACTCAAGTGATCCTCCCACCTTAGCCTCCCAAAAGTACTGGGATTACAGGCACTGTGCCAGGCCTCAACAGGTATTTATTGAGTACCTACTATCTTCCAGGTAACACAGATACTGCAGTGAAGGTAATACAGTGGAGAACATTAAAAAACCCTACTTTCAGGGAGCTTACATTTAGTGAAGGACAAACAGACAATAAACAAAATAAGGTAAAATATATAGCCTGTCACAGGATTGTACATGACATTGAGAAAAACAGGGGAGCAGAGGGAAATAAAGTTCATCTGGAGATGGAGGGATGGGCAGGGTAATGAGGCTGGCTGAGAGCAGGATCCTTGCTGAAGAGGGACATCTGATGCAGTGTGGAAGATGGCAAGGAGACAGCCACCAGGACACCTATGGGAAGAGTGTACAGCAGGAGGGAACCGCCAGCATGAAGGCTGCGAGAGGTGTCAGGTACATTTAAGGAATAGCACGGAGGCCAGGCACTCAAGCAGAGTGAGCGAGGGGGAGACTGCTAGAGACAAAATCAGACAAGTGGCAGGAAGCCAGGCCAGGAAGGTCCCCACAGACCCCTATGAGGACTGAGTGTGACAGGAACCACAGCAGGGTCCTGAGCAGAGTGAACACTGGCTCACAGCTCCCAGGGAACAATGGCAGCTATGAGAACACCGGCTCAAGGCTCCCAGGGAACACCGGCAGCTGTGAGAACACCCTGCAGTGGGGAGGGGGCTGGGCAGTGTCAGAGCAGGGAGACAAGTCAGGAGGCTCGGGAATGAACAGGATGGGAGCAGGGATGGTGGGAGGGCAGGATCAGAGCAGGGAGGCAATTCAGGAGGCTTAGGAATGAACGGGGTGGTTGAGAGGACATGGCAGGGAGAGACTGGGTTCTGGAAAGAGCATGTCTCATTGATCCACAAGAATGAACGTCTTCCACACCAACGTCTCTGCAACTGGAATGTCCGTTCACAGTGATGGCCTGATTCCCTAATTTGGCAGCATTTTTCTGTGTTATTGGCACACAAAATACATCTTTAGAATTGTCACACCTTAGATTTGATGGAAAATGGTATTTTAAAGGTAGAGTTGATAGAATTTACAGTTAGACTAGATGTAGCCTGTAGAAGAAAGAAAACAGCTGGGGATATGGCAGGTATCAGCCTGAACAATTGGAATGGGGGAGAGGCCACTACAACAGGGAGGCCTGTGGGGCCGTCTGGGGTGGGAGAGCACAGTCACTTGGGAATATTCAGTTATGACAGGAATCAATCTTCCTTTGTGAGAACTAACACCTGAAGTATGAAGCACACCACTATAATGCCCGTTGCCCCAGTCACGCAGTGTCTGCATCTGAGCTGGGGACAGTCATAGCATAGCACTAGGCAGCTCAGCATCACCTGATCATGTAGCCAATACGCTTCACGAACTGCCTGTAGCGTGCCCTGTTGAAGGTTTCCAGTCCCACAGCCAGGAGCTCCACGAGTGAGCTGGCAAAGGCAAAAATCTTCATCATCTCTTGAGGTCTGGTTGTTTCAGGTAAATAATCACCTAGAAGTTCATCAAATAAAAGGGGAAAATGCTAATTACTATGAAAAAAATCCTGGAAGACACAGGTGTGTAAATTCTTTTAGCGAGGAGCCAGAGCCCAGTTGGAGAGGAATCAACGATCCCACTGCCCTCGCTTCTATGCCAAAATGAAATGGGAAACAAGACAAAGTACAGAATGAAAAACAATTTCTTTAAGCTGGGCAGTGTGCAAGCTGGACAGCCTTGCACACAGTTCAAATACAATGGAAAGTGACAAGTGCAAGAGCAAGCAAGTCTGGAAGAACTAGCACAGAAGAGCCTGAATTGGGCCTATACACGAAGGCCTGCCACGCTGAGCTCCAGTGCTGAGCCCACACCTACCACATCCCATTACAACCAAAGAAACAAGCCTACTTTGTGCCTGGACCCCAAGCAGGTGCTGAAAAAGTTCATGAAATGGGAACTGTGATAACAGGATGACCAGGTCATCTTCATTGAGGAGAATCCAACTAGTCTCAGGGTCTTCGTCCTAAGGGAAAGGAAGCAAAATCATGCTGGCGAGTGCTCAGCCCACACTCTGGTCTAGATTGTCACGGGTCTCGGTGGTATAGACATGTGACAGTCTCATGAGTCTTCATGGACTTCTCCTCCAGGACAGAAACATATAGACTCAGTTCCACAAATAGCCAGCAAATCCCTTGAAACTGAAAGCACAATTTTACATGTATCTGGGTCATGGTCAGTGACTGAAAATGTTTTCAATAAACTTCCGACCCAGAGAAAGTGGAGAAAAGCCATCCTCTAGAGGCGATCTCATTACGGGGCTCAGGGATTTGACAAAATCAGTTAAAGAACCACATACTAGCGTCCAACTTATTTAAACTGCTATGCTCTTCTGCCAAAATCAAGGTCTCCTGTAGTATTCAACAGACTTCCAGGAAGCGACATATTTGCTACAGAAGACTGGAGCTCTGTTGTCAATTAGCGCTGCTGAAATACCAATAAAAACAACAGTGGCCACACAGAGACTCAAGGAAATCTCCGAGGTCTAAGGTCACCTTAGAAACCAAGTTGCAGGCCGGGCTCGGTGGCTCAGTCTGTAATCCCAGCACTTCGGGAGGCTGAGGCAAACGGATTGCCTGAGCTCACAGGTTCAAGACCCACCTGGCACTTGGCGAGACCTCATCTCTACAATAAATCAAAAATTAGCTGGGTGTGGTAGCATGCGCCTGTAGTTCTGGTTACTTGGAAGGCTGAAGTGGAAGGATTGCAGGAGCCCAGCAGGTCGAGGCTGCAGTGGCTGGTAGCATGCCACTGCCCTCCAACCTGGGTGACAGGGTGAGACTCCAACTAAAAAAAAACCAAGTTGCCCTGTGTCATAAGATTTGCTACATTAAAAAGAGAAGGACATAAAATAATCCCGACACCTGAAGAACAGATCAGCTCCATTTCAACAAGGGACTAAGGCAAGTCTTTCACGATTTCCTTATGCCACATTTTGGGGGGAGGTCGATGTCTCACTCTGTCACCCAGGCTGGAGTGCAGTGGCATGCTCACAGCCACCACAGCCTTGACCTGTTAGGCTCAGGTCACCCTTCCATCACAGCCTTCCAAGTAGCTGGAACCACAGGTGCATGCCACCATGGCTGGTTAATTTTTTTATTTATTGTAAAGATGAGGTCTCGCCAAGTTGTCCAGACTGATCTCAAATCTCTGAGCTCAGGCAATCCCCTCACCTCCGCCTCCCAAAGTGCTGGGATTACAGGCATGAGCCACCATGCCTGGCTTGCTGTTTACTCTCTTCAGTGTCTAAAATGGCTAATAAACAAGAGCCTCCAAACTACTTTCAGCAGGCTTCTTGACACTGGCTGCACATCGGAATCATCAGGAAGGTCTAGAACAACTGACATCTGGGTACGGGCCTGGGCCAGGTCTGAATGTTGCCCAGGTGACCTCGTCACAGTTAGTATCGAGATACCACTGACGAGGACAGTATAGAGTCTTCCTCCCCACAGCCTTCTCTGATTCCACAGCACCCCGACCTCATCAATCCTCCAAGTTCTTTAATTCACTCAACATTTAGTGAGCACTAGCCAGGAGCCAGGCATCAATGCAGGGCCCTGCACCATCATCTGACTCTGGGATTAAATACAGGAAAACTACCAGAAAAAAGACCTCTCCCCCAAGAAAGACCACACTGAAGAAAACTGCGGCTCCATGGCAATCTCGCAAAGATCCCTCTGCAGCACTCCTGAGCCTCTTTCAGATGACCAGCAGTCTGCAGCAGAGACGGCTACACGTGCACACCGTCCTCCACCACCCCTGCATGTCTAGGAAGAGGACAGTGACTGTGAAGGGACCCCTTTCTGAACAAGCATTCAGGGAGACACACTGACATGGCCCCACGGCTGCCACAGCTCATCCTGAGAACAGTCTGCCGTGCATTTTTTCTCCTTATAAAGAGGGACTGTGCCAAGTGCAGCACCGGCCATCCTGGCCAAAATTGTCAAGCCAGGATTGGGACCAGAAAAAAGCACTAGGTCTATAAATAGCTGGAGGGGAAACTGCTTATAAGTACACTAGCCAGGTATACAGCAGAATGAAAAATGAAGAAGTGTTTGTCTTGGGATGCTGGATTTTGATCCTTAAATTCTCACCAAAACCAGAAAATCATCTTCTACCTCTCAAACAAGCAGCTCTGGATAGGAAGTTCCTAGGAACTGGGAGACCCTTGGTAAGCTCCACCTCCTTATTACTCAGGTTCCGGTTGCCTGGGAGTGAGACCCCAGCCCCAGAAGCTTGTTACATAAAATAAACTCCAAACAGAGGCTATACATGATACAGCTAATTTCCAGGTGCCAAGTTCTCCCCGCTGAACACAGAATGTTCTAGAGAAGGATAGCACAGCACCCTAGCTCAAAGCACAGGCTCTAGGGCCTCCTACTTAAGGACCCTGTAGCTGGAGACAAGGCACTTCACCCCTGCATCCCACCCCATAAAATGGGAATCACAACAGTCTTTACCTCATGGGGCCACTAGGAGAATCAAATAAGAGTCTATGTGCAAAGTGCTTGGAACAATACCCTGGCATATAAGAAGACCTCAGAAATGACTACTCAAAACAACACAGATGTGATGAGTTACCTCTTCTCCTCCCTCGTCCACCAGCGTCCAGGTCCCCGAGACAGGCCCCGAGGAGGATGACTTCCACTCGCTGGGCTTCATGTGGCACATGAACTCGGCTCGGTTTCTACAGGGCAAGGGAAGTCGGTCACATGTTCACAGAAAGCCCCACAGGAGTACATCCAGGCCACCAACTAACCCTGGGGAGGAGTCAGACGTCAACCCAACCTCCAAATGCCTTAAATCAGCAAATAAGTGGTAGGACCTGGCTAGAAATCAAGGATGCCAACACCACACTGGCTTCAGTGGACAAAACAGCATCATTCTGAGTCATGACAAGCACATGCGGGAGAGCAGCTGCCAGCACAATTCCTGGTCCAGTGGGGCCTCAGCACACATTCGGGGCCTGCATGCACACCCAGCCACAAAGCATGCCAGGGAGATGCCTTTGGGAGCATGCGTATTGGATAAAAAGGATCATGCAGATGCCTGTCCAGGGTCGAACAGTACACACAAGTACAGAAATGCTAGTGAGTCAAATCATAACCTACCATGTGTAGGAGTAATCCCCATACCTAGGCAGTGAGGGGAAGATCCAGGGAGTCCTGCCTGCCAAGAGCGGTCCCCATACCCAGGCAGTGAGGGGAGGACCCAGGGAATCCTGCCTACCAAGCTCTCACAGGGGGTTGGCTGGAGAGCTGAGTGGGTGTACCCAGAAAGGCTCCTCTCCTCAGTCCTCTGCTCCTTCCTCTTGGCCCTGACCGGGGAAACTCATAAGCTCTGCAGTTCCAGTGCTGTCCTTTCAACCCAGCAAGCTCCAGTTCTGAGCTCCAGATGGCCACGCAACATGTCACTTACATGTGCCCACCTGTGTGTACCAATGGCCTCAAATTTTCCTCCTTACTAAGCTGCCCTCTTTTTTATCTTCTCAGTCTCCTAGGGTCAACACCCTGGCAGCTACTTGGACTCAGAGTCTCGAGTTAGGTCTGCCCCGATCCTTCCCACGGTCTTTATTCCATCAGCCACTAAATCTTCACCTGGGAAGGTAACTTTTAGATTCCCCATCTCTCCCACCACCATGGCCCCAATTCAGGCCTGGAGGTAGACAGGCTTGCCAGGACCCGAGAGCCAGTGGTGGTCACACTGCTCAGGGTTACCTGTACACAGACCCTGTCTTATCCCCAGTTAAGGATGTGCCCTCTTGATACCGGGGTGGGTTCCAGGGCCAGGAGAGCCAGACACTTAGAACCATTCAATTCAACAAAGGTGCAAATTCTTCTTCTGTCTCCAGCCCAGATAATCTTCCTTAAATACAACTTCTACCCCCAATCAAAAACCCTCAATTGCCACACAGCCCAGTCCATGTCAAATCTAGATTTCTCTCCCTTCATCTCAGAGAATTCTATGTTTACCCCACCCGAGTCATTCATCTTTGTAACCATTTCCTGCACACTGCTTCCCTCCAGCCAAGCCCACCTCCTGCCTGTCCTCCGCACGGCTACCCTCACCTGGCTGGAGGCCTTTGCTCCCACTAATCTCCCACCTCTATGACTACACAAGTCCTCCTCTCCTACTGAGGCCCATCTATCTTCACACCCAGCTCCTCCACCATGGGACCCTCTCTACCACTTCACCAACTCTTTATGCTCTTAATTCATTAATCATAGCTTCACAAGTTAGCACCTAAATCTCTTTTCTTAAAAGATGGGATCTTGCTATGTTGCCCAGGCTGGCCTCAAACTCATGGGCTCAAGCGATCCTCCCATGTCAGCCTCCAAGTAGCTGAGCTTAACTGCATGCACCACTCCACCCAGTTTAAACCTCTGACTGGACTTTTTTCCCTCTGGCACTAAGTATCTTTTTTCAAGGAAAAGATCCTCTTTTTGTGTGTGGCACCTTTCACAATGGTGTATGTGACAAGAGAGGCAAATCCAATAACAGAGAGTCACAAAAAGGTTATATGCCCATATATAAGTAGCTAAAGAGTCTAACGAAAATAAGGAATATCAGCCATGAAGGGACCTGCCATGTGAAGTTCTGAACAGCAACACCTCTCCTCAGTCAACCTTGGACCTGGGTTGCTGAGGAAGCCAACCCTCTGAGAGGAAGAGGTACTTCCACCTCTACTGTACATAGCTCTTGCACACTTACTTGACAGGAGACATCAGCAAGGCAAGAGACTGCATGAAATGGAAGACCCCCGACGGGTTATTAAACACTTTGATCTGAAATCAGAAGAGGAAAAAGCACACTGTAAAAATGTCAATAACCCAAGTCGCCAACATCTGGGTTCACATGTGTTCTCACAGAAGTTGCTGTTAAGACAACAACACGGAAACTGGCACCTAGTCCACCAGAGGGAGGCACAGAGGACACGGAGCACCTGGCAGCCTGGGGGCTGCGCTCGACACAGAGCGCAGCTCACATAGAGCAGAGACGGCACACCAGCTTACACCAACTACGTGCCGCAACACGGACGACGGCCACTGCTGCTTCTCTCATCCAAGGAGAAACAAAACAAAAACAAGAACTGCTTCTACCTAAACAGATTCAGACATCTTGCCACCAGAAATACTATAGAAAAAAATACATGGAAAAGTTGAACTTGGCAAACACTTCAGGGCTGCTGTGGATAACACAATGACCCAAAGGCAAGCAGCAGAGAGGAGAAACTAAGAACTATGTACATGCTTCCAACACATGGAAGATGATCGCACATACCTGAGATCCCTGCTGGGGTTAAGGAACCAGCTGAGGTGGTCTGTTTGACCCATACCAACCGTGGTACAAAATGGATTAATTTAGGAAGTTTTGTTGAGTATTACAGAAAAGAGATTCTGGTGAAACTTCCTGCATAGAAATTTTATAGAATTAAATACTACTAACCTACCCAGCTAGACTACAACCAGACTTGTGCAATTCTATTATAAGTTCCTCAATTGTGGTAGGGTGTGGTGGCCCACTCCTATAATCCCAGCACTTTGGAAGGCCGAGGTGGGAGGACTGCTTGAGCCCAGGAGTTTAAAAACAGTCTGGACAACATAGTGAGACCCCGTCTCTATAGAAAATTTTAAAAATTAGCCAGGTGTGGTGGCACGTGCCTGTATCCCCAGCTACTTGGGAGGCTGAGGCAGAAGCATCACTTGAGCCAGGAGGTCGAGGCTGTGGTGAGCTGTGACTGTGCCATAGCACTCCAACCTGGGCAACAGAGTGAGACTGTGAGTCAAAAGAAAAAAAAAATTTTTAATTTTAAAAATAAAATTACAAGTCCCTCAATTGTGGGTAGTCCAACAAATTTCAGCATAAAAATGTATCCATATAGATACTGGATATATTTTAAGAATTTTATTTTACATGCCAATTTTCTTTAAATAGCCTTTTCCTTTTTTCAGCAATTTCTTCAGGAAAAATGTCTAACAAAACCTCTACAACACCCCCCTCAGAATTAGGAGACCATTAGGTCTCAGAATTAGGAGAACATTCATCATACCTGGATGAAAGGAACGGCCCATTTACTAACACCAGCAGGGCATCGGAGAATGTGGTTTAGAAGGAAGAGGTGATCTCCAGGACAGCCAACTCTTTGTAGCACTGCCACCTGAACAGTAAAGGACATGGGGTCTTACTATTTTAAAGAAGAATAATTTATCTAGGAGTCTCGTGAAGTAATTTACCCAATGTTTAACTACATGCAATCTTCCAGAAGAGTAACCACATGTAAGATACACTCCTTCCTGGCTGAGTATCTACCAGGGAGGCACAACACAGGCCTCTGAATCTATCAGTACTATGATATCATCATAAGTAGTTTCTCTGCAAATCTAATTTATTTTTTTCTAGAAAATTACAAATAATTAAAGTTCCAGGCCACAAGTGAATAGATATAGGTAGTTTAATCTATTCTTAGTTGTAATAGTATGCTTGAGACATCACCCCACATTTGAGAACTCTAGTATAAAGCACTCAAGGCAGCCCTACTGAGAAACATAACCAATAACAAATACCCCCTCCCATAACACACTTAACATCTTTCCTAAATTTTAGTATGACTAAGTGTAACACTAAACATAAGATGACAAAAAGAATGAGATATGGAAAATTTTTAGATCAGATACAAGTTGGGTATCTCTTATTCGAAATGCGTGGAACCAGAAGTGTTTTGTAGTTCAGATTTTTTCAGATTCTGGAATATCTGCACATACATAAAGAAATATCTCGGGTATGGAACCCAAGTCTAAACACTCTATTCATCTGTTTCATATACACCTTATACACACAGACTGAAGGTTATTCTATATAGTAATTTTAATAATTTGGTACAAAAAACAAATTTTGTGCTAAGGACTTAATGTGTGAAATTTTCCGCTTGTGGTGTCATGTTGGTGTTCAAAAGTTTGGGATTTTGAGCCGGGTGCAGTGGCTCATGCCTGTAATTCCAACACTTTGGGAGGCCGAGGCAGGAGGATTGCTTGAGTCCAAGAATTCAAGACCAGGCAGGGCTATATAGTGAAACCTCATCTCTAAAAAAATAAATAAATAAATAATAAAAAGTTTGGGATTTTGGAGCATTTGAGACTTCAGACTTTTGAGTCAGAGTCCTCAGCCTGTGCCTGAATTCTGAGCACACATTTAGTCTTCAACTTGGCATATTTCCATTTTTTTCTAGATTTAAGGCCAGAGCTCACTAAGCATAATGTTTATTAGAGAGAAAAATACTTTGTGCTCAATAATGCACTAACTTATTATCACATAACAAAACCAAAGAAAAGCCATAAATTAACTGATTAAATGAGTTAGCCGAAGAAGCTGTTGAAGAAAAAAAAGAGAAAATAAGAAATAACTCTTAAATTATTAGAGAGATAAAAGAAAGACTACTGCCCTTTTCTGTTCCCTACCAGTTTCTGCAGCCAGAGAAGAACATCATCATGGAACTGCGTGTCTTCATTGACTCTCCTGGTGAACATGAAGAGGACACTAATGCATTCCTTTAGTTGACACAGATCGGAAGGAATGCTGTCTGTCGGTTTAGAAGCTACAAATTAAGGAAAAGAGTGAATAGTCACTCATAAATAGTGTTTTTGGAAGAATTTTTAGTGTCCTCACTTAAACAAGCCAAAAAATCCTTTAAAATATTTAGTTCAAGCTGGGTATGGTGGCTCATGCCTGTAATTCCAGCACTTTGAGAGGTAGAGGAGAGAGGATTTCCTGAGACCACAGATTCAAGACCAGCTTGGGAAACACAGCGAGACCCTGTCTCTACAATACATCAAAAAATTAGACGTGGTGGCATGCACCTGTAGTTCCAGCTACTTGGAAGGCTGAGGCGGAAGGATCACCTGAGCCCAGCAGGCCGATGCTGCAGTAGCTATGAGCATGCCACTGAACTCCAGCCTGGGTGACAAAGTGAGACTCCGACTCAAAAAAATAAAATAAAATAAAATAAAATATTTAGTTCAGATAAAACTACAAACAGAAAGATCACATAAAAACATCTGAGTTTCCACTAAACAAACCAAAAATGCATTCAACTTTGAAATAATTTTTAAAAAGGAGAAAATCATCTTTTTTTTAATCTGAAGTCAGTAGATCTCTGGTCTACTCCCAGATTTTCGATTAGTTAAGAAAACAAAGTAGCCGGGCTCTGTGGCTCAGCCTGTAATCCCACGCTTTGGGAGGCTGAGGTGAGTGGATTGCCTGAGCCCATGGGTTCGAGACCCACCTGGGCAATTTGGCGAGACCTCATCTCTACAATAAATCAAAAAAAAAAATTAGCCAAGTGTGGTAGCGCACACCTGTAGTTCCAGTTACTTGGAAGGCTGAGGCGGAAGGATCGCCGGAGCCCAGCAGGTCGAGGCTACAGTGGCTGGGAGCGGCCACTGCACTCCAGTCTGGGTGACAGAGTGAGACTCCAACTCAAAAAAAAAAAAAAAAAAAAAAGAAAGAAAACAAAGTGGTAAGGGAGAGAGAACTTTTAAAGGATCCTACCATCTCTCTCAGAAATACAAATTGCATAATTCAATTAGCATATTTAATACTTAGTATATCATGTAGTAAGGGCTCATTTCTCAAAACCCAAAACAAGAAGAAAAATTGAGAACATTATAGATACTCTGTGGGAAAATTAAACTAACAGCCCAACAAACTAGACAAGTAAAAAGAAACTATTATACATGGGACAGAGAATGAAAAACTAATCTGATTACTAGTTTTATAGTCAAAAACTATACTTGGAAAGCGAGCATCTGGCACCCTAAAGAAACAAAGACAACTTGTAGGGAAAGTTATGGGGAAAGGAGACCTGGCGCTGCTCCCCCAGACACGTGGGGGGTGGGGGACAGGCCTCTAGCCAACGCTGCAAGGCAGGGCAAGACCGCATATGCAAAAGGTTCCTTGTAAGACTGGCTAGTCCATCAGTTCAGTCTGACTTTAGTCCTCAGTCCTCTCACTCCGGTGTGCGAGGAGAGTGAGCTCCCCAGTACTCACACACCTTGGCCCTGCTGGTGGATCGCCAGTGACCTCAAGACGGCCGAGCTACTGAGCAACGCGTAGATGTATGACTCCACTTGCAGCCTGGACAGCACGGAGGTGTAAGAGTGAAGGGCCAGCGTCTGGTGCAGGTGCTCGGACTTGGCATCAAACAGCTTCCTCAGTTCCCCCAGGGCGCTCTCGCTCATCTCTACTCTCTGGTAGCGATGATAGCCAGAAACTTTCACTTGATCTGCACAGATTCCCTACCATGACAAAAGGGCAAAACACAAAGCAGTCGAAAGCAATCGGTCAGAGGTGTAAGAGATGGAGGCTTCCATCCTGGAAGAGCTTACAGTCATGGCAAGGGGACAATGCTACTGAGCAGAAAATTATCACCGGCAAATAAATGCTCAGTGCAAAGGCATGTAATTCCGATGACAAACACATCACAAGGGAAGAGTAACACTGAGAACTAGTCAGTGGTGACATGTGCAAGGGAATCAGAGAACTTATTCCAAAGTTTCTAGGCCTGATAAACCCACCTTCCACTGCATTAACTGGGGCCAGTGGGACAGACAACCCCTCAACTCCAAGGGACCTCAAGACGTCTCTGGATCTCCCCTTGTTATTCCTTGTGATTCTGTTCAAAAGAAAGAAACCCCTCTCCTTTCCGAGACTAACTCCTCCAGCTGTGTTCCTAGTTTTGTCCTCTCCAACACAGTGCTTCCAAATGTTTCCCTCTCCACACACTCCTTCCTATCTGAGATACACAGGGCCCCTGACAAGGCGAGGGATGGGGAAGCACACATGTCTCCCCAACACCTCCTCCAGCTTCCCCTCACTGCTAGATCTGTCGAGAGTGGCCCTCTCTTCCTTGGCACCCCCCTAAGGTACCATGAAATAGCTCTCGTATGGTCACCTTGGCCCCCACAGGTTCACAGTGAATGGCCTTCCCTGTTTCCTCACCTCTCAGCCTTGACACCCACTAACCACTGGATGCTGGTGGTGTTACGCTCAAGGTCACAAACTAACGGCCCATGGGATGAATGTGCCCTGCGGACATGATCTGCTTGGCTTAAACTGTGTGTATGTGTGTATATGTGTGTGTGTGTACGTGTGTGTGTGTGTGTGTGTGTGTGTGTGTGTGTGTGTGATGTGACCTGCAGACATGATTTGTTGGCCCATACTGTGTGTGTGTGTGTGTGTGTGTGTGTCGTGTATAAGATTACTTGCCCACATCTATAAATTAGAATCCCTCACCTGAAAATCCAGATTTCCAGTTTTTCTTGGAAAATCCTAAGATGTGGCCCCCAACACAACTTCATGGCAACATCAGTTAGAAAGCAAGAGCAGCTGTCGCCTCCAGGTAGGCACGAACTGGCCGGTGACCCCCATCCCCCTCAGTCCGCTGCATGTTTCTGTCACACACCTGGCACTGGACCCTGTGAGTCTTGCACTGCACTGCTCTGGGTAAGCCAGGGCCAACATGGGGTGAGAAGTAGGCGCCAGCCCCAGGTGGTATCGCAAGGACAGCAGTCCTCCCACACGTCCCCAGGCTCCCTATCAAGATAACTGCACAAGCCGGGCTCGGTGGCTAAGCCTGTAATCCCGCGCCTTGGGAGGCTGAGGTGAGTGGCTTGCCTGAGCCCGCGGGTTCGAGACCCGCCTGGGCAACTTGGCGAAACCTCATCTCTATAAGAAGTCAAAAATTAGCCGGGCGTGGTAGCACACGCCTGTAGTTCCAGCTGCTTGGAAGGCTGAGCGGAAGGATTGCCTGAGCCCAGCAGGTCGAGGCTGCAGTGGCCGGGAGTGGCCACTGCACTCCAGTCTGGGTGACAGAGTGAGACTCCAACACAAAAAAAAAAAAAAATCATTTGAATGGCCTTTTGTAATATTTGGGTAAGCCACTTAACAAAACCACTAAAAGAAGTAAAAATGAAAATCCCAGAAGCTCAGGGTAAACCATATAGATTCCCAATGCTGTTTTTTTCTTTGAGTCAGGATCTCACTCTGTTGCCCAGACTGGAGTGCAGTGGCATGCCCATGGCCACCGCAGCCTCGACCTGCTGGGCTCAGGCGATGCTTCCACCTCAGCTTTCCAAGTAGCTGGAACCACAGGCATGCGCCACTGCGCCTGGCTAATTTTTGACTTATTGTAGAGACGAGGTCTCGCCAAGTTGCCAAGACTGGTCTTGAATCCCTGGGCTCAGGCAATCATTTCACCTCCGCCTCCCAAAGTGCTGAGATTACAGGTAGATCCCCAATTCAAAATCCATATATCTCTTTACATTACACAAGTACACAGGGATACATTGTCACGGAAAAAAAAACAAAGTTAAGCAAAGATTCCTCAGAAAGTCACCCTACTCCCGTCCACTCCATGCTGGACTGAAACACATGGGTGCCATTTCTTTCAAACCTCTTTCAAGAGATGGACTTACAAACATGTAGATAGAGGCTATATAGTGTGACATTTTGCGTGTGTGAGTGTGTGTGTGTGTGTGTGTGTTTAGGCACAAATAGTATTTATATGTACATACTATTCTACAGTTTGCTTTTTCACTAAACAGCACCTTGAGGACATCTTTCCGAGGCCCTACATACAGACCTACCTCCTACTTTCCAACTGTCCAGAATATTGCAAGGTTTGGGTGTTGCAAGGTCTCGTCTCCACGCACACCAGCACCCAGAGAATCTGGAAGCAGCTCTCCTTCTTCCTAGCAAAGGGATCCATTGTCCATGGGTCACTTTGAAAAGCGACCATTCAGTGGATGAACTGCAGGCTCCGGCCACACATCCCAGCTAACTGAAGACACCCTGCTCCAGGAGCCCCTGGACCCCCATCCACAACCCAGATGCTGTCAAGGAGTCGCTGGTGGAGCACAGATCTGTGAGAAGCAACTCCTCTGCCACACGGGGAGGAGGGCCGCACACATGGGGGTGACTCCAGAGACCCCAGTCAAAGAGGTTTTGGAAAGGAGAATCGCTGTGAATATAAATGACTTTCTCAGAAGCCTGACTTTTAAAAAAGGAATATGGATCTGGCCCTTGCAAATAAAAAAAACAGATTGAGAAGCTGAGCTTTGTGGAGTGACTTAAACAGGCATTCAGCGTTGGCACCCGCTGGGAGCAGTGCAGCAAAGCCTAGCGTTTGGGAACAAGCGGAGCCTAGAGCCTGGCTCAAGGGCAACCTCCCCCGCCCTCACCTCTTCATCGCCTCCACTTCCCCTCCTGCCTTCCTTGTCTCCACCCTCCTCCCCTGCTCCTTCACCTGTCTGTTCCACAAATCCTCACTGAGTACTTATTATGTGCCAGTTGGTGTGCAGCACTGGGACCCCAGACTTTCCCTCGCAGAGCTCCCAGTAATGCCAAGACAGTCCCTGAGTCCCATGCCGCCCTGACTTGTGCCATGGAAGTCCCCTGTGTTATGATGTGCAAGGCAAGGCCTGATGGAGGCAGGTAACAGATGGGAGAGGGCACTTCCAGGCAAAAGTCTGGCGGGAAGGACGTACCCAGGAGGGTGACATATAAAATGGTCTTTGTAAAAAGACCGCTTTGGTGGCTGGTGGAGCACAGATCTGTGAGAATCAACTCCTCTGCCATCCACTCTGCCTTCTCATGGGCAGCCAAAGGAGCAGGGGTCCCACATGTGGCTGGGATAGGGGCTGGACCGGCTGTAGGGCCGAATGCGATGGGGCCATGGACATCGCTGTCCGGATCCAGTCTGCCTCTTGTGCAAAGGGCTCCATGAACCTCCCTTGGGAGAAGACAGAGACTCCAGGGGATACTGGCTGAGCTTTGCTCGTGGAGGTGACCTCCACGAGGGGGACAGAAACAGAGGACTTGGGTGAAAATCCCGCCAGGCCGCACACACTGGGGTGACTTCAGTGTGCCATCCTCGGGGGTTTGCTGTGAGAACTTACCGACACAGTCATGCACCCAATCCAGTGCTGGCACGGTGGCACGTGCTGACATCCAGTCAGCAGAAGACCAAGTCCCTGTGCCTTGCCAGAGGAGAGTATGGGAATCCAAGTCCCTGATCCACCCCCAGCCCCCCGGGCCACCAACTGCACAGGCCAAACTGCTGGAACCATGCTGCTCTGTGCCCCACACGGAGGAGGTCAGGGATTCATTCCCACCATGAATGCATGGGCGAGTGATCAGTGTACCCCCAGGGTAAGTGGGCACGGAGGAACTCAGGAAGGAGGGTAAGCTGAGTAAGCAGAAAAGCACTTCCATGCTTGAAGAGACAACTGCAGAAAGAGAAAGAGCTTCTGGGTTAAGACGGCAACAAGCACCATTCGCTGAATCCCTTTCCCTCCCCATTTCCCACTGAAAAGAGCAAAGGAATACAAAAATGGGGACGGGGCTGGGACCTGCATCCACAGAGGAACGCTGGCCAGGATGTAGCAGCAAGTCAGACACAGCGGGGAGCTCCTGCAAGCCACAGTGCCATTGGCACATGACGGGAGGCTGGGCAGCCCCTCCAAGGTCAGGGAGCCTGGCAAAACCCAATGGCTCAGCTCTGAGGTCCACGAAAGCGGGGGCCAGGGGTCAGATCCACAGAGTGATCTGCCACGAACAGGCACCCAGACATCTTACAACACAACTTCAAAGTCTATCAAGCAAATGATTCGGGCAAAAGAAGACATGCCATATCCCCGGTCATAAATGTTTTAACATTTTTTAAATGAACAAATTACGCACACAAAATTAAGTGAGGATATTCAGAACTTGATGAATAAAATCGAGGGCTCCTCTCACACTTCTGTGCTCAGCAAACAGAATGTAGTTTTCTCAGTCACTCATAGATTATCTAGAAAAACGGGTTTATATTAGAGTACAGGAAAAAAAAATCTCAACAGAAGTCACTGCCTAACCATGATGTAATAAAACTAGAATCTAGCAAAAATGAGAGAAATAAAACGTTGGCTACAGCACTGATTTCAATAGAAAAAAGTAGACGACTCTCGGCCTTAGCGCCATCTTCTTAGAAACTTCTGCACCATGAGAGCCGAGTGGAGGAGAATCAATGTGCAGGCTGAAGCACAAAAGAAGAAAGATAAGGCAGAGGTTCCAGTAAATCTCTAGTTTGTGCACTCATGGAGGCCGCAGAAGCAGAAACATGGAATGCCAGAGGCTCGGGATGCTGGTACAAATTGTCTGACTGCCTGCTGCCTAACTCGTCTCTCAGGGAATCTAGAACTCCATACCATCTGATCACCAAGACCACCTCTGAGAGACCCACTTTGCTCATCATACCAAAACAGGTCCCTGTTGGTCCTTGGCCCTGGACCTGTGACATTCTGGACAGTTCTGTGTTGAGTTGTGGCCGAGAGTAACAAGTATACAATAAAACATCTCTTCTGCTGTCTGAGCTGAAGAATCCAAAAAAAAAAAAGTAGATGAATATAAGTTTTCATTAGTAGAAGAATGTTTAAACAAATTAGTAAATAAATGTTTAAGCGAATAAATCCAAATACTGGAATCCTAAATAACTGTTACAAAAGAATCACCCCATTTATCTATATAGAGTTCTAGAAGCAGAGAACTCCTAGAAGAAGAGAATGGGAATAATGGCTGAGAACGTGCCAGAAAAATGTACCCAAGGTGCTAAACAGGGTAAAAATAAATAAACTCATCAATCTTGATAAAACTCCAAAATACGAGGGAGAGAGGGAAATCTCAAAGTTCACAGGAAGAAAAGATAGATACCTACCAACAGTTAGCCCGAAATAGGCATTTTAGCAACAAGAGAAGCCCAGGAGACAATGTAGTAATATAATATTTTTAAAGTGCTGCTGGAAGGTAAAGTTCATCCTAATTCAATTATTCAAGGATGAGGGCAAAATAGAGACATTTTCAGACATCCAAAACTGAGAGAGCTTGCCACTTAAATAGAAAGAATTATTAAAGGATATATTTTGGTAAGAAGAAAAACGAACCCAGAGAGAAGGAGTGAGATTTAAAAAACATCAACACTGGTATAACTTATTAGTAGATTTAATTAACTATTGACTGAAAATATTAATAATACTTTTTTTGTATTAAGGTAGGAAAAATTCTCAACTATAACAGTAAGAAAGACAAGAGAGTATGTTGATGTGCAAATGGTCCTTGCTTGTTTTGGAGGATGACAGAAACGATAACTTTAGGTTTCCTTAAAAAATGTATAGCTAAATTTTAACATTTTAAGGGCACCAAATAAAAAGAAAAAAAAAATCTAGAGCTTTCCAATTAGCAGAGGGGAAAAAATGAGAAAGAAAGAAAGATCATTGTTTCAACTGGACTGAGCACAAGAAATAAGAGTGGTAAACAGAAGCCACAAATGAGGTGATAGAAATAAACCCAAAATATTAGTATTGGCAATAAATATTAAGGGATTAGACTTATCTCATACTTACTGATTTCTTGCTATATGCCAAGCGATGGTTTCAGCATTTTACATATATTGGCGTATTTAATCCTCAAAGCAAGCCCATCAGCTAGATAGTTATCGCATTTTACAGATGGAGTCACAGGCCCCGAGAAGTCAAGGAACATGTGCCAGGATTCATATCTGACATCCTGGCTCCCCAGCCCTTACCTTTCTTTATAGTCTCTGCCACCTTCAGAAGCAGGTGCTTACACACGTAGAGAGTATACTGCTTGCCATGCAACAAGAGATAAAGACCATCAACCTGGGTGGAAAACCCTCAAAAGCACAACACAGAAAGACTGGAACTAAGTGGATGGAAATGGAATGCCAGAAAGTACTAACCAAAGGAAAGCTGGCACTGTGATATTATCATCAGATAAAATTGAATTCAAGACACACACAATAAGAAAAAGAACAATCTAAAAAAAGGTCTAGCCGAGCTCGGCTCAGCCTGTAATCCCGCACCTTAGGAGGCTAAGGTGAGTGGATTGCCTGAGCCCGCGGGTTCGAGACCCGCCTGGGCAACTTGGTGAGCCCTCACCTCTACAATAAATCAAAAAATTAGCCAGGTGTGGTAGCGTGCGCCTGTAGTTCCAGCTACTTGTAAGGCTGAGGTGGAAGGATTGCTGGAGCCCAGCAGGTCGAGGCTGCGGAGGCCAGGAGCGGCCACTGCACTCCAGTCTGGGCGACAGAGTGAGACTCCAACTCAAAAACTTAAAATTAAAATTAAAAATTAAAAATTAAATAAAATTAAAAAAGGTCTAACAATTAGGAACTTGTAGGCCTCTAACAACAGAGCCTCAAAATATATAAAGCAAAAAGTGGCAATCACAAGGAAAATAAACAAATCCACTGTTGGAGTAGAAGATTTTAACAGATCTCACTGACAAATGGAAAGCTCAAGCAATATAAAAGAATAGTAAGGCTACAGAAGGTTTGAAAAGCACAATTTCCAAACTGATTTGATATATGCCTTTGGGTGACATAGGTATATAGGGCATAAATAAATATACACATACTCCTATAACCAGCAAATATGCAAGATACATTATAAATGAGAAATTCTGATACATTATAAATAGATAAAATTTTTTCAAGCACATGTAAAACATTTATCAAACAGACCACATACCACATACCAAGTTACAATACATTTCAAGGAACTAATGCAATACAGATCACATTCTCTGACCCTCTTAAATTTATGGACAAATAAACTCCATATTTCAAGCATTCTAAGATGTGCTTTATGTTTACATCATCTCTGAAACCAGGATGCTTCTTATAATTGATGGGATGTTACAGTTTAATGATCAATGTTTTTTTTCCTTTCTTAGTGATGTAAAAAATAATGGTGTGCGTTACAACCAGCAGCCTTTTGGATTTTGTGAAAATATGGTAGTTTAAAAAAAAAGTAGGTGATATATTACTAACTAGAAATTAATAACAACAGAAAAAATAAAAAGCTTTAAACTGCCCTCCTAAAAACCTCCCTTGTATCAAAGAGGAAATAAAAATAGTAATTTTCAGACTATGAAAAATTATGATAATGACAAATTATGCATGCCAAAACTTGTGGAATATGGCCAGAACTGCACTCAGAGGAAACTGTCAGTTTAAGTGTTTTATTCTTCAAGAAAAAAGATAATAAATGACCTGGACATTCAACTTAAAAATTAGAAAAAGAGCAAGAACATAAACCTTAACAAGGTATTAAAGATAATAGGAGAAAATATTGATTTTTAAAAGAGCTCAATAGTAGAGTGAATAAATAAATTCAACAGCCATTTCTTAGAAAAGGTCAATAAAATAGACAAATCTCTGGTAAAGTCTAACCAAGAAAAGAAAGAGAGAAAACAACATGAATGAGAGATAAGCAGAGATGGCAAAAAATATAAGAATACCATATAGGATTCTATGTTAATAAAATTTAAAATCTTGATTAAATGTATAATAGCAAAAGTGATACAGATGGATTTAAGAAGCAAAAAAGCTGAATAGAAAATAAGTGTGGAAAACAATTTTCCCCACCCCCAAAGGCATTGTCCTCAGACAGTTTCAAATCTTCAAGGAACAGAAGTCTTCTATGCTATTTAAAATGTTCCAGAGGATAAGAAAGGAGAAAAACTTCCTAATTAATTTTATGAATAACACATAACCCTGGTACCCAAACCTGCCAAAGACAGACCAAAAATGAAATCACAGATGGAATCCTGCCTGTCACTATAGGTGCAAATAATCCTAAATAAAAGTTCATAGTGGACTTGTACGGTACCAACCATCAACACCCCCAACTCCAAATGTACAGAAATACTGGAAAAATAGAACATGAAATCATTAAATACAGAGTTGAGTTTGATGGAAAGAAAAGCAACCCCTTGGGTATAAGAACTGGAGCAATGAGGTGTCAGTGGGTGCCCCAGAAGCCCTGAACAACAGACAGCAGACCCTGGAGGCCAGGACCTGGGGCCTTGATGCCCACGGGAGATGCAGCCTAGGCCCTTATAAGACGAGGAACTGGAATCCAGTTACTGTACAAAGCTAAGGCTCTCAAGGGGCTCCCACCACAGGAAAATGAAAGCTTAGAAAACTCAACCCGTCTGAGGGAAGATACAAAAAAAATCTGGGGATGGGGAAAAGGCAGTCTCCCAGAAAGAAAGTCTCTCTAGCCTGTACCATGGCTGTGGAGTCCAAATTTACACTACATATGTGGTGCTAGAATCTCCACATATAGAATATGGGGAGGGGGAAGGCCCCAGACTGATGCATCCATGGGAGCTCCCAGCAGAAACAAATGTTCAAACATTCTGAAACAACGCTTTCTCAACCCAGGAAGCACAGGGCTACCATAAGAAAAAAAAAAATCACCCATCTTAAATTAGTTTGGATAGTTTTTGTTTCCCTAAAATATTATACAGAAATTATAATCCACCTAAGGAAATGATTCACCATGAGGAAAAATCAGCTGATGAACAAGCAGAAAGTCTAGAAACTGCCATAGGGGAAAAACTGGATTTATGTTCATGTATTTATTATGTATGTTAATATTTATGTTTTAAATTATTAAGGGAGCAAAAGAAGGAATAGAAACAATAATGAAAGAAGAGGAAGGTACATACAGAAGCATGTGGAACTGAAAGCTCTCCATAGAATTTCTTGAAATGAAAAATACAGTGATTGACATTAAAACATTACTAGGATAGTGATCCAGGAGACGAATCTGATATAATCATCCAGAATGGAAAGCATGAGATTAAGCTTACAAAGAGAACAGAGTAAGAAGGTCTAAAATAATATAATCATACACTACTGCTACTACTACTACCATGACTATGACCACTACTCCCACCACTACAAATACTAATATGAATACTAATATGAATACTAATTATCTAGCAGAAATGCATTCCCAAGGACTGAAAGAAAAACAGGTGCTTTCCATAGCTTACACAACGACCTTGAGGCAAACACGTCAGCGTCAGTGCAGGGTCTCTGGAGATTTCCAGGGAACACTAATAACTAAGCTTACATAGAGCTGACCATGTGCCAGGAACTATTTTAAGTGCCTTACATATATTAGCTCAATTAATTCTTATAATAATCTAAGAGTTAGGCCAGGCTCAATGGCTCAACCTGTAATCCCAGCACTTTGGAAGGCCGAGGTGAGTGGATTGCCTGAGCCCATGGGTTCAAGACCAGCCCGGGCAACTTGGCGAGACCTTGTTTCTATGATAAATCAAAAAATTAGCCGGGCACGGTAGCACACGCCTATAGTTCCAGCTACTTGGGAGGCTGAGGCAGAAGGATTGCCAGAGCCCACCAGAACTATGCTGGGGTGACGGTGAGCATGCCACCACTGCATTCCAGCCTGGGCAACAGAGTGAGAATCCAACCCAAATCATCATCATCATCTAAGAGTTTGGCAATATTATTATCCCCAATATACAGATGAGTAAACTGAAGAACAGAGTGCAAGCAACTTTTCCCAGCTATTGTGTCGGAGTAGAAGTCAAATCCAAGTAGCCATGTCCAGAGGCCGTGTTCCTTTTCTTTTTTTGAGTTGGAGTCTGTCTTACTCTTTCACCCAGGCTGGAGTGCAGTGGCACACTCATGGCCACCACAGCCTCGACCTGCTGGGCTCAGGCGATCCTACTGCCTCAGCCTTCCAAGTAGCTAGAACTACAGGTGCACACTACCATGCCCAGCTAATTTTTTGATTTATCATAGAAACAAGGTCAACACTGAAGGTTAACACTGAAAACAGGGGGGAAGCCAGGCTCAGTGGCTCAGCCTATAATCCCACGCTTTGGGAGGCTGAGGTAAGTGGATTGCCTGAGCCTGCGGGCTCAAGACCCGCCTGGGCAACTTGGCGAGACCTGATCTCTACAATAAATCAAAAAATTAGCCAGGCGTGGTAGCACACACCTTTTGTTCCGCTACTTGGAAGGCTGAGGCGGAAGGATCACCAGAGCCCAGCAGGTCAAGGCTGCAGTGGCCATGAGTGTGTCACTGCACTCCAGCCTGGGTGACAGAGTGAAACTC
>CAUYQG010007952.1:0-11236 GCA_963574415.1 Tarsius wallacei | reverse complement strand
CTGTCTAATCTTTGAATTATAGAAACACACTGGAGGCCAATGATTGTTTTGGCTGTTGAAAATTGGTCTCTCAGCCATGGTGGAAGCCAAGTCATCTTAATAAAAGAGAGTCCAACTTCTTGAAAACATGTATAGCCTTCATACTTAAAGCTGGGACAACTTTCCTCAGGAACCTGTTTAAAAAACAATAATGATCTGATGGGATGGGTAGTGATTTTGAAAGACCAACAATGAAATAGTGAAGATAATATAGTTTGGAGAAAGACATGTGAATAAATGTCTTAAAATGGGCCTAGGTCAAGAGAATAGTTGTGTTTAACTTGAACAATTATTTTTAAAAGCTTCTGATACAGAGACACTTTTTGCATTGTGAATATAAAGGCCTTCTCTGTAGACATTGATTAGCCTTTGTCTCTAAGTAACTTATTGTTTTTTAAACAGGTTCCTGAGGAAAGTGGCCCCGGCTTCAAGTATGAAGTCTATACATGGTTTCAAGAAGGTGGACTCTCTTTTATTAAGATGACTTGGCTTCCACCATGGCTGAGAGACCAGTTTTCAACAGCCAAAACAATCATTGGCCTCCAGTGTGTTTCTATAATTCAAAGATTAGACAGTTATGTGGTAGCCAATTGATTGCACTTCATTCCTTACATAATTAAGAGAAGTGTACTGGAAAAGAATAGCCTCAGTTCACTTTGTGCTGCCAAAACAAAATACCTAAGACAAGATACCTAAGACTGAATATAAACTAACTTTTAACGTTCTGGATACTTAAGAGTCCAAGATCAAGGCAACAGTATCTGTTGTCTGGTAAGGACTTGATCTCTGCTTTCAAAGTGGTACCTTGAACTCTGTATATTGTGTAAGGGAGAAAGCCTCTCACTCACAAAAGAGCAAAAGACAAAGAGTCCACTCCAATAAGCCCTTTTTATGGCAACATTAATTCATTCATGAGGGTGGGCCTATATTATGACCCAAATATCTTTCAAAATATTCCTTCTCCCAAAACTGTTGCATTGGGAATTAAGTTTCCAATACATGAATTTTGGAAAACACATTTATTTATTTATTTATTTTATTTTATTTTAAAGATGTGGTGTACAATTCAGGTTTAGGTATTCAAGTGTCCATTATGCAGGTACCCTTGTTGATGAGGTGTGTTCCTTGTTCCGTGGCAGTTACCCTCAACTGCCAATCCCACCTCCCCCTCCCCTGGCAGTTTCCCCTTGAGAGAGGAGATAGTCTGAAACTGGTTGGGGGAAGGGGTCTTAAGGAGGCTTAACACCTTCAGGAATGCACCCTGCACCACCCCCATCATACAATATTTGGATATTTGGCTGAAAATGTGGTTAGTGTGGTTAAGAACATCCTGTCAACCCAGGATGTACTGTTAAAGGGAGTTTTTGCTGCTTAAGCACAGTCGCAGTAGCTTAATTAAGTGTCCTAACTTGACCACGGTTTATTATAATTTAATGAATATAGCATTTGCATTGTGGTTCCACCCCCCCCGTAGACTTTTCTGTGATATTCAAGTTGCAGTAACTTTGGTCAAGGACCCGCATGCGCAATAAGAATTGGGTCTCAGGAAGTAAGGGGCGGATGAGATGTAAATGAGAGAAACACCCCCTGAAAAGATAGGATAAAAACCAAAACAAGCAAACAAACAAAAATCTCCTAGCACCAGAATACCCATTTAGGGTCCCCCGTCTTACCTGAAGATAACTTTGTTGCTTATAAACTCCTATCACTCATTCTTTTGGTGTTTGCATTCCTTAATCTTCTTGGTCATGGGACAAAAACTCTAGGTTGCTGGTTTAAGCTGACAGTGGAGTTAAAAACTCCTGCAATACCTCTACTGCCAGTCCCTTTCTTATAGTATTATGATAATTGTTCAAGGTCCGCTTATGAGTGAGAACATATGGTACTCTGTTCTTTGTTTCTGTGATAGATCAGTGAGTATGATCAACTCTAAATCCATCCAAGTTGCTATGAAGTCCACATTTGTCCTTCTTTATGGCTGTATAATATTCCATTATGTATATGCACCACATTTTTTTAATCTAGTCCAGTCTCGATGGGCAACACAATTGGTTCCATGTTTTTGCTATTGTGAATAGTGTTGTAATAAACATTCTTGTGCAGGTGTTTTCTTGGTAGAATGATTTGAGTTCCTCTGGGTGTACTCCCAATAAGGGGATTGCTGGGTCGCATGGAAGGTCAATTTCTAGTTTTTTCACAAGTCACTACACTGTTCGGGAAACACATGTAAACCATAGCTGGAATCTGTTTTGAAATTGGATTTGATTTTTCCCTCCTTCATGCCTCTGCCAATATCATGGGCTTTGCAGAACTGTCTTTTATATAGCTTTGTATATCTCACACCATTGTTATTAACTAAGGGAGTCACTTCACATGAAAATGGGAAGATTACCATAAGATTCACTGCTCTTATCTAAAGCTCAAAAGCAGTTGGCTGTACAGAGCAGTGAAGTATCTATTTGAGGCTAATATTCCAACTTGAAAAAAATAACTAAATAACTTTTGGGGGTAAGGATCTTATACAATTATATATATCTGCTTACTCTAAGCCTCATAGCCAAAATTCATTGGTCCACCCAGAAACCAAAAGTAGAGACTGTGTGTGCGTGTGTGTGTGTGTGTGTGTGTGTATGTTGGGGATGAAGTGTAATGGACGTTGCAGCTCTAATGGTTACAGCTAATGTCTTAAAATGTTGGCTTCTCATTTTCATGTCTTTGCTTTCTACTAATTTGAAGGTTTCATTATACATAAACATGAATTCACTGAATTAGAACCTGAGTGCCTTCTGATGAGTTTGTGCTTCTCATGCCACCGGAATAATGGTAAAATAAAAGGAAGAGGTTATAGTACTGGTAGAGGTGATGAGTGGGATGATGTCCACTGTCAGAAAATAGGAACAGGAAGAGGTAAGACTGGAATTGCTTAAACGGAAAGAGAAATATGTTTTATTGACTATTCAAGGAATGAATTATAAAGGATGCCCATTTGTTTTATGATCAACTTTTTCTTTCTTTTTCTAAAGTTGTGTACTTTGTATAGTTTTTGCTGAGGTATGATTTACATACAACAAAATGCATTGATTAAAATTATACAATCTGATAAGTTTTGGCAATTGTATATACCCATACAACCACCACCCAAATCAAAATATGAAATTTTCCATCAGCCCAGAAAGTTCTCTCATGCCTCTTTTGAGTAACGTCCATTGCTACTTTCCTCAATTGCTAATCACTAAGTGATTTTGTGATTTCTGTTACTACAGATTAGTTTTCTGTACTCTTGGATTTTGTGTAAATGAAATGACACAGCACATATCCTTTTGTGTTTGGTTTCTTTTGTTCAACATTAGGTTATAAAGAGCATTTATTATTGGTACATTTTTATTTTGTTTTTCTTCTTTAAGTATTAGTTCATCGTATAAATATACTATGATTTGTTTATGAGTTCTACTGGTGGACATCTGGGTTGTCTTAAAATTTAAGCCATTATACATAAAACTTCAATGTACAATATATATTTTCTTTTCCGTAAATTTTAATAGTGGAACCAATGTTAATACCTAACTTGTTTTTGAGGACTTAGCTGTTCTCTCAAATCATGCAATTTTAGTTTTAAGATGTTCCAATGGATTAACATTTGACTCTTGTCTGGAAGAATTTTGCTTTACCAAAGTGTCTCAAGGACAGAAAGTGGTTGGTAGTGAGTCATCATCATTGCATGTAATGAAGAGACAGTGTTTTAAAGACTATAGCTTCATAATGTGTTATAGTATCTTGTAGTGTTATTTAATGTGAGTGCTGCTATTTATTTATTTATAAATTTATTTAAATTTAGATTTAGGGAGTACACATGTTACACGGACATGTTGTATGGTGGTGGAGATTTTGTCTCAAGTGGCCCAATCTCCAGATAGTGAATTTGTGCCCTATAGGTAGTGTCTGAATTCTTCCCTCCCTGCTTTAGTGTACCCAGTCTATTATTTCTATCTTTGTGATCATTTAGCTCCCACATATGAGTGAGAACATGCAGTATTTGGTTTTCTGTTTCTGAATCAGTTCACTGAGGATGGTGATCTCCAGTTCCATTCATGTTGCTTCAGAGGACATGATTTCATTCTTTTTTATGGCTGTGTAGCATTCTATGGCTTATATGTACCACATTTTTAATATTCACTGTTGGCATTTGGTTGATTTCACATCCTTGCAACTGTAATTGCAATAAATATGTAGATGCAAGTGCCTTTTTACAATATAGCAACTTATGTTCCTTAGGGTAGATATCTAGTAGTGGGATTGTGGATCAAATGATAAATCTACTTTAAGATCTTTCAGTAATCTCCATATCACTTTCCATAATGATTGTACTAATTTACACTTCCACCAACAATATATGTGTTCCTTTTTCTCCTCATCTGTGTCAATATCTGTTGTTTTTTGATTTTTTAATAATGGCCATTCTGACTTGTGTAAGTTGGTATCTCATTGTAATTTTACTTTGCATTTCCCTGATGATAAATGATGTTAAGCATTTATTCATATGTTTTCTGGCCATTTGTATATATTATTTTGAGAGATGTCTGTTCAAATCATTTGCTTAACTTTTAATGGTGTTATTTGTTTATTTCTTGATGATTTGTTTGAGGTTTTTGCAGATTCTGAATATTAGTCCCTTTCAAATGTATATTTTGTGACTATCTTCTCCCAATCTGTAGGTTGCCTATTTGCTCTGTTAATCAATTCTGTGTATAAGCACTTTAATTTAATTAAGTCCTATTTATTTATTTTTGTTTTGATTGCATTTGCTGTTGGTGGTTTAGCCATAAATTCTTTGCCTAGGCTGATATCCACACGTGTCTTTCCTAGGTTTTCTTCTAGGATTTTTATGGTTTGATTTAAGTCTTTAGTCCATCTGAGTTAATTTTTGTATATGGGGAGAGATAGGGATCACGTTTCATTTATGTGCATGTAGCTAA
Organism: Tarsius wallacei; assembly: GCA_963574415.1. NCBI lineage: Eukaryota > Metazoa > Chordata > Mammalia > Primates > Tarsiidae > Tarsius > Tarsius wallacei. Next base: position 6,224 of record CAUYQG010007952.1, on the reverse strand, counting down.
CCATTTTTCCTATCCCTGTTTGTTGAATAGGGTGTCCTTTCTCCAGTGTATGTTTGTCTGCTTTGTGAAAGATCAGTTAGTTGTAGGTATTTGGATTTACTTCTGGACTCTCTATTCTGTTCCTTTGGTCCACGTGTCTGGTCTTGTACCATTACCATGCAGTTTTGGTTACTACAGCTTTGTAGTATAATTTTAAGTCAGGTAATGTGATGCCTCTAACTTTGTTCTTTTTGCTTAGGATTGCTTTGGCTATTATGGATCTTTTTTAGTTCCACATAAATTTTAGAATTTTTAAAAATTATGTGAAAAATAATACTGGTTGTCTGATAGGGATTGCATTGAATCTGTAGATTACTTTGAATAACATGGTTATTTTAACAATGTTGACTCTTCTAATCCATGAGCATGGACTGTTTCTCCACTTGTTTGTGTCCTCTACATTTCTTTCATCATCAGAGTTTTGTAGTTCTCCTTATAGAAATATTACACTTCTTTGGTTAAATATACTCTTAGGTCTTTTAGCTTTTTGGCTGCTATTGTAAATGGGATTGAGTTCTTGATTTGATTCTCAGTTTGGTCACTATTGATGTATAGCCGTGCTACTGATTTGTGTATGTTGATTTTGTATTCTGAAACTTTACTGAATTCATTTGTCAATCCCAGGATTCATTTGGAGGAGTCATTAGAGGTCTCTAGGTATACAATCATATCATTGGCATCAGAGATAGTTGATTTCAATTTGGATAACCTTCATTTTTTTTTTTTTCTTGCATCAATGCTCTGGCTAGGATTTCCAGTTCTACATTTAATAATTGGGAGAAAGTGGAAATCCTTGCCCTGCTCCAGTTCTTAAGGGGAATGTATTCAACTTTTTTTCCAATCAGGATGCTGTGGGTTTGACATATATAGCTTTCATTATTTTGAGAAATGTTCCCTGTATACCTATTTTGCTGAGAGTTTTTATCATAAAGTATTGCTGGGTTTTATCAAATGCTTTTTCTGTGTCTATTGAAATAATCATGTAATTTTTGTTTTTAATTCTGTTTATATAGTGGATCACATTTATTGCCTTGTGTATGTTGAACCACCCTTGCATACCTGGGATAAAATCAACTTTGTCATGGTGTATTTTTTTTAGGTGCTATTGAATTCATTTTGCTAATATTTTATTGAGAATTTTTGCATCTATCTTCATAAGGCATATTGATTTACAGTTTTCTTTTTTCACTGGGTCTTTTCCTAGCTTTGGTATCAGACTCATACTGGCCTCACTGAATGAGCTAGGGAGGGTTCCCTCCTCTTCAATCTTGTGGAACGGCTTCAGTAAATTTGGTACCAGTTCTTCTTTGAGGGTCTATATAATTCAGCTATGAGTCCATCAGGTCCTGGACATTTTGTTGGGAGACTTCTAATTACTTTTCAATCTCACTACTCATTATTGGTCTGTTCTGGGCTTCTATTTCTTCCTGATTCAAGGTTGGGTGTTTCATTGTTTCCAATAATTTATTCATTTCCTCTAGATTGTCTAGTTTATTTGCATAGAGATGTTCATAATAATCTCAAATGATCTTTTGAATTTCTTTTGTATCAGTTGTAATGTCTCCTTTTTCGTTTCTGGTTGAGCTAATTTGAGTCTTCTTTCTTTGTTTCTTAATTAATCTAGTTAGTCTATCAACTTTGTTTATCTTTTTATTTTATTGATCATTTGTATTTTTTTAAATGTGTCAATTTCATTTAGTTCTACTCTGATCTTTGTTATTTCTTTTTTTCTGCTAGCTTTGGTTTGGTTTGCTTGTGTTTTTCTAGTTTCTTGAAGTGTGATGTTAGGTTACAGATATGTGATCTTTCAGTCTTATTAATGAAGACCTTCAGCCCTATAAATTTTTCTCTGAGCACAGCTTTAGCTGTGTCCCAAGGTTTTGATAACTTCTTTCATTGTTGTCATTCATTTCAAGGACATTTAAAATATCTGTCTTGATTTCATCTCTGACTCAAGGATCATTTAGGAGCAACTTGTTTAACTTTCACAACACTCACTTTGTGAGTTATACTTGGAGTTAATTTCTAGTTTTATTCTACTGTGGTCTGAGATAGTGCTTGATATTATTTTGATTTTTTTGAATTTATTGAGACGATTTGCAGACCATCATATGTTCTATCTTGGAGAATGTTCCATGTGCTGATGAAAAAAATGTATATTCTGAGATTCTGGGATAGAATGTTCTATAGATGTCTGTTAGTTCCATTTCTTTTAGCACCCTGTTTAGCTCCAATGTTCCTTTGTTGACTTTCTGCCTTGATCTATCTATTGCCATCAGTGGAGTGTTGGAATCCCCCACTATTATTGTATTTTTGTCTATTTCTTTTCTTAGGTCTAATAGAATTTGTTTTATAAAGTTGAAGGCTAAGACACACATATATAAAATTGTTATGTCTTCTCATTTGACTGGTTCCTTTATCATTATATAATAGCTATCTTTGTCTTTTTTCTTACTGTTTTTTGTTTTATTTGCTATGAGAATGGTTACTCCTGCTCATTTTTGGTTTTCATTTGTGTAGAATATTTTCCATCACTCCTTTACTTTGAGATTATAGAAATCTTTGTGAGTTAAGTGAGTCTCTTGAAGGCAGCAGATATTTGGGTTGTGTCTTCTTATCAATTCTGCCGGTCTATTTTTTTTTAAGGGTGCATTGAGATCATCTATGTTCAAAATTAGTAATGACATGTAAATTACTATTCTTTTCATCTTACTGGTTGCTATCTGGTTGTGTTATTTATTTTCTCCATTGTGTTTGTGTTCCATGAAGTCTTTGAACTTTATGATTTCCAGCATTTTTCTACTGATGTATTTCGACCTATTGTTTCAGTATTTAGGACTTTGAATATTTCTTGTAGAGTCAGTATAGTGGTGAAAAATTCCCTCAGTGTTTGCTTGTCTGCAAAACACTTCTTCATTTATGAAATTTTGTTTTGTGGGATAAAGAATACTCAGCTGACAGTTTATTCTGTTTGAGAAGATTGAAGATGAGTCCCAAATCCTTTCTGGTTCATAGGGTTTCTTCTGAGAAGTCATCTGTTAGTCTGATAGGTTTACCTTTGTAAGTTATTTGATGCTTTTGTCTCACTGCTCTTAAAATTCTATCCTTCGCATTAACTTAGTGTAGCCAGATGACTATATGCCTTGGGGATGACCTTTTTGCAATGAATCTTCTAGGGCATCTTGATCTGGATGTTTAGCTCTCTGGCAGGTTGAGGACATTTTTCTCCATTACTCCCTCAAGTAAGTTTTCCAAAGCTGTTGGTTTTTCTTCTTCTTCTTCAGGAATACCTATGATTTTTACATTTGGACATTTTATATAATCTGACATTTCTTGGAGACTTATTTCTTTCTCTTGGTTCTTTTTCCTTTATTGTTGTCTGATTGAGTTAATTCAAAAGCCTTGACTTCAAATTCCAAGATACTTTCTTCTGCTTGTTCTAGTCTATGGTTACAACTTTCCGTTGCATTTTGTACTGCCCTAAATGCTTCTTTCATTTCCAGAATTCCAGCTTGTTTTTTTCTTTTCTTTTCTTTTTCTTTTTTAGGGTTTCTATCTCTTTGAAAAATTTTTCACCCATGTCCTGAATAATTTTTAAAATTTCTTTATGCTGGTTTTGAATTTTTCCCTTAAGTTGATTGATCCATTTTATCATTAACCTTTTGAATTCTATGTCTGCAATTTCAAGAATTTCATTTCAGTTAGGGTTTGTTGCTGAAGAGTTGGTATAGTTTTTGGCGTCTGTTTTTTCAGACAATTTCTTTTTATTTGAGGTTGGCAGAGGGCTGATATAGGCACTGTAGTATTTCCTTGGTTATATATAGTCTTGATGTGGTGAGTTTCACTCAATTGCTGGATGTGGCAGCCATGTGCTATGTATCTGCACCGGCTTGTGGCATCCTGAGTGGCCAGAGTGGCTTGGAAAGTGTTGCTAGCTGGTGTTTGGGATCAGGCCTTTCCAAAACCTGAGGCATTGTATCTGATGTGATTGGCTATACTGTTAACCTCTGGCCAGGAAGTGGCAGTTGTGGGAGAAATGGTAGCTGTAGGGTTTCTCCTTGGTGAGAGTGTCGCTCCAAGAAAGTGCCCCACCAGCCTAGTCCAAGGGTGGGGCTCTGAGGATTTCCCAAGCTTTCTATCTGTTTTGAGCCTTCTGAGTTATTGCAGAGAAAAGGAGATGAAGTATCCTGCAAGTGTGCACTGTTGGCTGCCCCAGTAGGGATTATACAGAATTCACAGGCCAATGGGGTAATGCTGTTGTGCAGAGCAAGCATAGAAGAGTTCATAAGGAGAGTGAGAGGTTGCTATGGCAATGCATCCCACCTGGCTCCTGCTTTGGTCTCAGGAAATTTGTGATCGGAATGCCAGGATGCAGCCATCCACAGGGCCTCAGGTGATCTCAGGCAATTTACCCAAACAGGAACTGTCTGCAGCCATGGAGTTTGCACATTCCTTCTCAAGTCATTTGGAAAGCAGCTGCTCCATCTTGCAAGGGTTGAATTCCTGGGAAATGGGGGCTGGCACTGCTCAAGGCTTTTTCCTGCACCATTCCATGGCAGAGCATAGCTGTAGATCACATAGTTTCCTGTGAAGGATTGGGGTCTCACAAGGCTCAGGGAACCCTGGAATTTCTCAATAGGAGTACAGAACTCCTGAATTCTCATCACTTACCTTTCCCACTGTGTTCAGAGGCTGTGATGGACTGTGGTGGTGCAGGCAAGAGTCCGGCCAATTCCAGCCTAGGTCAGTGGATTTTTTCTTCTTCTTTGCTGTAAGTAGTTATTGTCACTCCTTTGGAGACTCATAGGGCATGCAGATGGATCTGTTCCTCTCTGGGTGCTGAGTAAACTCTATCTTGTTTCACTCTTTAGTGGAAACTTACTCTATCAGCCTCATGTCAGCTATCTTAATTATCTCTCAATGATTTTTTTAAGGCAGCATTTCCATAAAACTTTTTTTCTGCTCGTTTATTTTGCAAGTGAATTATATAATCAGCTAATTTAATTAAAAAAGAAATCTTGCATGTGTTATAAAGACTGCATGGAATTCTTAGATTAAATTTGAGAGAATTGGCATAATATTGGATCTTCCTATCAAAACATAGACAAGTTCCCCTTTCTAGTTCTAACTGGAATTTGAAAATTGTTAATGTAGACAATACTCATTATTTAAGTTTAAATCTAGCTATTATTAATTTTTTGGTATAAATTAGCCAGAGTTGATTTCTGATACCTGTACTTAAGTATCTTAATTAAAACAACATATAAAGTAAGGAGTTTTCTATTCATGAAGAATAAGGAGACAAAATTTTAACATACTGCTTACAGGTGGATAAAAGTCTTACTTATATGTAGAGTTAAAAGGTTGTTGGTCAGAGGATAGCAAATTTGAACTGCAAACAAGAATCTTTTCTTTGTGAAATTTGATCAAGAACTACATTGTGTTCTTTTTGATGCTTAATCACAAACAATTTAGTTAAATTTTGGAGACCTAACTTAGCTTAAATAGCATTAAAAAAAAAGCCAGGTTCCTAGAAGTAAGATGCTTTGACTAGCAACCCAGGATCAATCCTAAGACCAGGATTATTTTACAGATGGGCTGGTTTTAGACAAATGAATATCTGGTGAATTTTTTCCTCAACTATCTCCTTGACATGATGTGTATGAAATTGGGTACATTTGTGGGTTTATATGTGCATCTGTGAAAATTTAAGAGAGAAACAGAACATTAAAAGGGAAAAAAAGAGACAGATAGAGAAAGACAGCTAATTCACAAAACTCAAACATGGGACTGCAGAAGAATTTTTGCATATAGTCAATTGTAACTGTAGAGAATTTTTTACCCTTACCCTTAGGCACATACATTCCTTTGTTTTGTTTTGTTTTACTTTGTTTTTGAGTTGGAGTCTCACTCTTTCACCCAGACTGGAGTGCAGTGGCCGCTCCGGGCCACCGCAGCCTCGACCTGCTGGGCTTTGGTGATCCTTCCGCCTCAACCTTCCAAGTAGTAGCAACTACAGGCATGCGCTACCACACTCGGCTAATTTTTTGATTTATTGTAGAGATGAGGTCTTGCCAAGTTGCCCAGGGGGGTCTCAAACCCGCGGGCTCAGGCAGTCCACTCACCTCAGCCTCCCAAAGGCCCGGGATTACAGGCTGAGCCACCGAGCCCGGCTTCACATACAT